>JBBPSM010000099.1:10342-24975 GCA_038093595.1 Butyriboletus regius
CCGCAAGATTTCATCTGGACGTAAACCTCGCAGTATCCAACCACGCTTCTGCTTCATCAGTGAATCACACAGAGGGGCAATACAAAGATCATGGGCTGAGGACGTCAAAACGGCAATCAAAACTTGGTGAGTACATTCCTGTTCCAATCTCATCTTCAGAGTGCTGGAAAGTCGTAGGTAAGCTGGGCACTGTCGAGGTCGAAATCCGACGCATAGGCGAGGTCATCAAGGGAGAACCCCGGGACGAATGCGGAGTCGATGGAGGTGAAGAGGTTGCGACAGAATTCTCTATGATTGATGATTTCGATCAACCCCCTTGGCTCATTTTCCATTTCGACATTGGTGTCAAAGAATTACTGCCTGCAGTTCTTGCTCCAGCTGCAGAGCACATCAGGAAATATGTGCCACATAGGATGGAGAGTCAGAGTGACGTCACGAGTGGGTCTCAGAGTTCACCCAGAATTTTCAGCACAGAGGGTGAGTCTAAGGTAGTGGCGACTGTAACTTTTGATCCATTTACTCGCTTACTAGGGTCGAGTACTACGACGTATCGTGAGGCAGGCTCTGAGTGCCTGCACAATTCGAGGAAACGCCGCAGGGTACCCGATGATGGTGACAGGCCCGGGGCTGCCAGTGCCAGCGAAAGTCTGAAAGGTGCCAACTCGGATCGGCTATACGTGCGTTAGATCCTCACTGCCCTTGGATATTTTCCAATTTCCTTTCAGGAAGAGTATCAGAAAGAGGTGGCCGAAGAACAGAGACTTCTGCATAAATTACAGGTAAGTGTCTCGAGGCTTCAAGTTCTTGGTCCTGTCTCTCAGAGTCTGTGACTGGGTGGTAGGAACAAGTGCAACTCAAGAAAACGAGAAATATGGAGTTACGTAGACTGCTTGGGGAGACACCATGACTACTGGAATTTGAGAGTATAGTTCAAGATTGTCAAGATATAAAAGATACCGTCGTGAGTCACAACTTTGCCTTGGGCCTTGGTCCATGCCCTACATCAACACCCTTTTCCTGCTTCATCACATCTTCGAAATTTTTGTATTTGTAGTAGAGTTTGAATGACTCAGGGTTTGCAACTGTCCCACTCGGAACAACGTCCACACCTGATATGATTTGCTTCACTGCAATTTCGATCTTCTTGCCGTTGACCGTGTACTATCGGAATGAAAAAAGGGGTTAGTTTCACCATGTCGACCAGGGAACCTGATCACCCACAGGTATATCTTCCACTTCGAATATTCCTGTAGGCTCGTGCCTCCTGCTCAGGCCTTCCCGGATCACGCGCCTTATCCTCCCTCTCAATTCTTCCCCTAGTTTTCCATTGTGCCCTTTCTTCATCTTCAAAAATAGGAGTACTCTTTCGTCATCCTCACCTGCCCTCCGCTGCCCCACGCACAGAGCATCCTCAACGGCTTCCAGCCCCGCAGTTTCCCCGTTGACAAGCTTATAAACTTCAGCGCTTCCAAACCGCACACCGCTGGGATTAAGAACCCCATCGCTTCGTCCTAAGAAGACGAACCCCCCAGTAGCGGGGTTACGGACGACAAAATCGCCATGGTGCCACACTGGGGTACCATCAGGCCTGGGTGGGAAAGAGCGGAAATAGGCCGAGAGGAATTTGTCGTGTGTGGGAGTATCGTTCAGGAAGCACAGAGGAATCGATGGATGTGGGCGAGTGATGACGAGCTCTCCAGGTGTGCAAGAACTGACAGGGATTGCTTGACCAGATGGAGAATAGACGGAGACTGCCATGCCGAGGGATGGGCCTTGAAGTTCTGTTTCCAGGTATCATTAAAAGTGGATAATTCGATACGGAAAGGAACTTACCGCCTGCGTGGAGAGGAAATGACAGCACGGATGTCACGACTATATCATCCATTGAGATCAGCGTTTGTCTTAACGATGACAGGGATTGGAAACTAACAAGAACAAAACACATCTGTGCCTCCACTCGAGCTCCCAATATGCACATTCCCACCGAAAGCTTTCTGAGTCCAGGTCATGAGTTGAGCTGTCAATACCGCGCCGGTCACTGTTATTTCGCGGAGGCCGGCGAATGGCGTGGATGTTGAAGCGATGGAAAGCGGATCAATACCGCGCGCTTGCAGCTCTGAGAGGAAACGCGGTGAAGTACCAAGGACTGTTACCCTACACGATTGAAAGTAACAAATCTGAGCGAGTGGAAGGGGCAAAGACGTCTTACCCCGTCCAATCGATGAACTTTAGGTATTCCCTCACATCAGGGTAAAACGGAGAGCCTTCGTATAATACGATGTGTGCTCCACACGCAAGGCCCGTGAGCATGAATGGCCACATCATCCATGCAGTCTGTGATTCAGGTGAAATCACAAATCTTCAATCAAAATGTTTACGTACAGTGGTATACTGAAAGTATATGTCAGTCTGTAATATCCCAAAGCCAATGTTGCAATCCTTCTTGCTGTTCAAGAGTGCACCCTGCGAAATGCCACGAAAGACTTATTTTGAACACCGAGTCGAAACCAGCGGAATCCAAACTCACCCCAGCAGCATGCACAATGCATTTCGGGGGACCACTGGTTCCTGAAGAATACATTATATACAAAGGGTGATCAAACGGGAGCTGTTCAAATGTCAATGGGTAGTCTTCAGCCGCATATGACGAGGTCAAGAATGCATCAATAGTAAGGCTGTTCGTACACAGGAACAATTAGGGATTCAGAAAATCACCAGGCCCCTGGAAACAAGGACCTACCAGTTAGGGACTAGCACGAGGTCGCCGGTCTTCTCACTTCTCAGCACGACGGCTTTTTCTAGCCCGTACCCGCCCATCCTCAAGTCCCTCTCTACGTCTGCAATCTTGTGGGTGATGTTGATGGTCTTTCCGGCGTATACTGTCTCAGAGGAAGCGAAAAGGATCTTTGGACGAATTTGGCGGTATCTGTCAAGGATCCCGGATGTACCCATTTCTGTTGCGGTACTGGAAAATATAGCACCTATGGAGGCGGCAGCGAGAGCTATCACGACGCCGGTAACAGAGTTCGTGATAATAGCTGCTCGCGATGAACATACCCATGACAGAGTCGAGAGTTCAAATCGTTATCTTTCGACATGGAACAGCAGCTGGCTAAGCATACCAGCAATCCGATCGCCAACCCGTACTCCGGCCCTCTTCATGCCAGCAGCCATGACGCGCACCAATTCTCTTAGCTCATGGAAAGTGTATTGCTTGGCACCACTGAATTGAGCCTTACCGGCTCCGGAAGGAATAAGATCGTACTCATACGCTGCTGTAATAGCAATGGCAGAGTCATCCTTCCAGAGTAGGTTCTCTGCATAGTTAAGACGCGTGTCGGGGAACCAAGATGGGCGTTCAGGGATAGTGCCAGGTACAATTATCTTTCGTGAAGAATCTCAGGAGTCAGAACGCTGCTCCTGGAGAGCTTAGCGAGGGCATCATACCTGGTCCGGCCGAGGTGGAACGGAAGCTATGATACCCATGAAATCCCACAAATCAAGCCAGAAGGTGTAAGTAGACACCGAGTAGGCATGAAGATCATTGTAGTCCTCTGCAACACGGCTTCAGCTTAGATAACGATAACTAGTCGCTTCGGGGCAAGTTGAATGGCGCTGGAGTAGACGCACTTAGCTTTAATCCTCGCTTCATGTTGATTTCCCTCCTCAGCCTCTCGCAGACTGCATGGCCAGGGTACACAGGTGTCCAAAGCAGTTTAGATTCATCAAAGTCGTATGCCGCAGAAGACGCCATTGTGACGGTCAGGAAGAGATTACTAACAACGCAGGTGCAACCTATGAGTTCAGACTTTGGCCGAGTGCCACTGGCACAAGTTACGCAGAACGTAAGGATCCCACTGTCGTGGGAGCGGGTAACTGTTAGTACTAATTATGACTTCCGCGGGAATCATTGAAGGAAATCGTTGCGGGTCAGACTGTAGGTTTTGCACTTCGAGATTACAGGGTGTAACAGCAACAAGTTATTCGCCATCCGAGCTAGCAACGTCACTACCTTCCCCATCCTCCTCTCGCTCGCGCATCGCCACGTCTTGGGATCTTGACGGGCTTCGCACAGGATCATTACTCACGTCCGGTTTAGTGGCAGCAACAAAACCGGATAGCACAGTAGACCCCCCACCCTTCTTCCCTCGAGCATTCGCCCACGCATGGGCCATTTGCAAGAACTTGAAAGACGCTGGGTTGACTTCTCGCTCGTCGTCGGCAAATACAAGTTCCCAATCTAGCACACCATCACCTACACGCTCGAGCGAAAAGAGATGATCTCACCTTCTACGACCTGACCTGTTTCCTTGTCGACGTGTTGTTTTCTGCCAACTATTGGCATCATGCCTTGCACCTTAGCCACATCGGCCTCAGTGCCATTGGCTTCCTCGAATGCTTTCCATGCTTCGAGTAAAGCAACCCGCTGTAAATACCAAAGTCTATCACTTGATCCGAGAGTCTAGTTGATGAAAACTTACCTCAGCCTTGAGCCCCTTGCTCCTAAGATCTTTATAGCCACGGTCAAACACTTGCCACGCGAGAATGGGATCTCCAGCAACCACGCGGGGCTCCGCATCTTCATTCTCCTCTTCCTCCTCCCTCATCGCCCTAGGAAGTGGTATGCTGGAACCTTCGAATTCCGCGTATGAGATCCACACTTTGTGGTGGCCACTCAGCGAAATAAGGCGTTCGTATAACGAACGCGCCTTCTCTCGGTCACCCTGTTCATCGACTTCGAAATCGACGTATGCTTTCCACAGGATTTCTGGCATCGAGAGCGAAGACTGGGAGACTCCAAGTTCAAAGATAGCTTCTGCACGAGTGAAGTCTTCCAAGGCTGTTTCAAGCTCTGCATATTTGATCCACGCGGCAGAATTCGTTGGGTCATACTATTCAAGAGTTGCGGTGAGCCGCGATATGTTTACATAGCGCTGAAGCTCACCTCCAAGTATTTCTCGTAGAGTGCACGAACTCGGTCGAACTCCCGTAACTAGTCATCAGTCAGCGCATGTAGAAATGGGAACAAGATGTCCTTCAACGCACGTCCATCTCAAGCTGAATGTAGCCCTTGAAGAGTGCCTCCTTTGGACACATCCCGATCCCATTACCCAGCATCCTACGGGCTGCAGGAAGGTCAAGCTGGCGCACTTCAAAACGCGCAGCCATGATCCACAACTTGGCAAATGAGAATTGTTTATGTGGAACAAGGTTGAGTACCGTTCGATAGACCTGCCGAGCGCGTTTATAGTCCTTTAAACGAGCATTAAGAAACAAGACACTTGAACTTGGAAGACTATACCTTTGAATCTATTTCTTCAAACAGCGCATAATCAAGCCACAAGAAGATGTACCGTCGCCAATGTCGTTTTTCCTGTCCAGGCGGAACATGTGACACAGCACGCTCGTATACCTCTCGAACCCGCTCTACCGCAGCGTGCTCCTCCTCCTTTGATCCACCCTCATCTCTCAGAGTCCGCAAGGCTCCCTCTTCTAGTCGTATATAGTCGAACCATACATCATAGTTGCGGCCGTCATGGGCCACTTCTTCTTCATACTGGATTCTCCGTTTTCCTAAAACAGTCGACTCCAGGACGGAGCATGTGCCATGTTGTTTTTCGAATTTAGTATACGCGGCGTACAATGTTCCCGACTTCGAGCGAGGTAGACGTTCGAGAGCAAACTGAAACCATATGTTAGCAGGAAGAAGAACAAAGTTCAACAACACCTGCCTTATAAATCACACGAGCACGCTCGTACTCCTTCAAACGCGTCTCCATCTTAGCGAATGCATTGAATACAGCTTGAGCCTTTTCAATCTGTTCCTCTTCGTCGCCGAAGAATTGTAAGGCGGTCTGGAAGACTTCTCGTGCCTTATCTAGCTTCCCCCTCTCTTCCTCAAACTTTGCCCACTTTACCCAGACTCGTGGTTCCGGTCGAACGGCTATCCAGCGCTCGTAGATTACGCTAGCCCTGTCAAGCTCGTTGTACCTTTCCTCCATCTTGATGTACGCTTGCCACGCTTTATCATCTGGCTCCCACTGCATCCAACGCTCAAAGACTTGACGGGCTCCGGGAACGTTCTGGAGGAGTTCTTCCAAATAGACATACTTGTACCACAACTGGTCCACTCGAGGAAGCAGTGTCACGGCACGATCGAAAAGGTTGCGGGCATGTTGTACGTTGCGTGATTTCAGCTCCATTTCGGTGTAGCTTAACCATAGCTGTACACTCCGGGGATCGACGTCCAACGCGCGCTCAAAGACCGATCGAGAACGGTCGAACTCATTTTGACTGGCCTAAATTGGGCGTAAAGGATACTTTGAGAGAGAAAAAGAGTGACACACACCTCCCAGTTAGCGTACTGAGTCCACTCTTTTCTGTGAAGTGATTGGTTGGAATGATCGAAAACAACACAGGAAACTCACATGCTGCCCCTTGTACGTCGAATTCGCTCCTCGAATTCTTTGCGCTTTCTTCCTCGATACTCGTGAAGTTCTTCGAAATCCTCGACGCGCTGCTTTGGGGCACGGAACGTTGATTCTTGGCGCTCTTGAGCCTGAATGGCGGTGATCAAAACGGACAGACTACACTGTGTCCAGACAGACGAAGTACCTCTCGTAAGAGTTGCTCAGCGGTGATCTTTTAGGAGAATATGAGTTTGATACACCTGGTAATCAGCAATTTTGCACTGACCTGGACCGCCGCTGGGGCTCGGTTTCTTATTCTGCGCGGAGAGTTCAGTATGTGAGGAACGCGAGAGTAAACGATTGAACCTTGGCGCCCTGCCGTCCTGCATGATGGTTTACCGCGTCGTATGTCGGAAAAGATTGGTTGGGCTGGTCACTAGCACCCGGAATATTACTGACGCGTAAACACGGACAAATACCACCGTATGAACTTCAGTTTCGGGATATGTCATGGATGTTATGGCAGCATCAATCGTATCACTACTTGTTACTCCTACTCGTCCAACACTTCCTTTACCCCTCTACTACCCAGTATCCTCTCTAGCTTAAACCAATCATACCGACAACAAGCCACGCGACAAGTTATATCGGTTGGGTCCACTCCATCGTCAAGGAAAGGGTAAGTCAGGAATTCAGAGAAAAACTGAGGGTGGGTAGGTGGCCCATAGAAAAGGATGTTACGGATGCCTCTGATTTTGTACCTGGAGAAATTTTGGGTGAGTCGCGAGAGAGCAAGGATGGACAAGAGATTCACCGGCGATAAAAATGGAATCGTTCACTAATCAGCAAGAACGCCTTTTTTCCTGAGAAAAACGCCTGGCGGGCACGGGATATATCTTGATTTGAGGAGTACCTGTTCAAGGAGTCAGTTAAGCTCCTACTCACCAGCGAGGTACACCGCAAGCCAAAACAAGTCAATAGAACTGAGAAAACGGAGAGTTCTCACTCAGAAAGCACGGTAAAACTTGTCCCGCTCATCTTTCTAAAGTAATTGTGAACCCGGATAAAGTCGAAGGAGGAAGGAATGAACACCACGGTGTTGGCACTTTGCACTGCCGATTTCAACACCTTGGGTAGAAGCTTTGCATCGCGATAGGTGAGAGTCCTACTAGTTGAGGGTATTGAGGGGTAAAATGACACGACGAACCTGAGTGATAAAATAACAAAACCTCTTGTCCGCCTCCTCCCTCGGATTCAAGCAGTCAAACGTGAGAAATGTCTGTCATCGAGTGAGGATGTTCGTCCGTAGGCACAACATACAGGATACACACGTGATCGATTCCCCCTGGGACTTGTAGTGCTGGCCACGGTTTCTCCACCCTTACCTTCCCCGCTACGTTCTTGAGGGAGGTATTGTACAATGA
Organism: Butyriboletus regius; assembly: GCA_038093595.1. Classification (NCBI taxonomy): domain Eukaryota; kingdom Fungi; phylum Basidiomycota; class Agaricomycetes; order Boletales; family Boletaceae; genus Butyriboletus; species Butyriboletus regius. The sequence goes on from JBBPSM010000099.1 coordinate 18,177, forward strand.
TCGTGTTTCGGGCGTTTCAAATGGGGCGAGAAGGATAGATTGCCTCAGGTATGCCGAACTGAGAGTCAAAGGTTAGCAGATTACCGGCAAGCGAAAAGAGTACAGCAGTAAGTTAATCAAAGTTACGCTTACAATCCATCAAGATACCACGGTTTGATGCGCGAAAAGTCAGCATCACGGGATTCTTTGGGCAGCTCGTTCAAGTGAGAAAGGACAAACTAAACAACCAAAATGTGAAGTACATGGAGAAAACACACAGAGGCGTGTACTTGCCTGTACATGGTCCCAATTTTGCATCGTAAGCGCATTCATTTGGTCAATAACCAGAATCTCAACCGACGACAAGAAATCGGAGCTCCTGCGATAAATATTAAGGATCGCATTCCGCTCTGGCATGCCGCGGAGTTGAATGGAAGCTCACTTTTGCTTTTCAATCGACATTCTTAATCCCAAAGGACTTGCAAGGATTAAGTCACAATTATAAAAATCAGAGAAAAGCTTCACGCTCTTCCTGGTCATCTTGATTCCAAGCCTAAAGCTATCGTCCACATTCCCTTTGAACATTTCCACGTGATCTGGGGGATATGTACCAGGTGGTGCGGTAGCAAGTTTATCTACTGCATCGGGAGGCAAACCGTATTCCCCTAGGAAACGGGAGTGGTTTTCGATTTGAAAGGACGGAGAGGTGGTATGGGTGGTCAAAGCGTTCAGCCAAGCAAGCGCAGAGGAGCGGAAGGGAAGGAGGAAGAGAATGGATGGGCGAGTGAAACCTTGGTCTTGAACATCTTCTGGAGGATCAGAGGAAGTTGACTGGGCATGCGAGATACGATCATTGTTTTTCAGCACGCGGCGGCGTTTTCTAAACAAACTTTAGCACTGCATGCTGGGTAAGTTGGAAGACTTACTTGGTTACATGGTCAAGGACATGCAGTGTAATTACCTCACGAACGCATTGATGATGTTCGAGGGTAACGCAGGTATGGTAGAGATCAAGATGAGCAGAAAGAACAGAGAGCAGGTCGTCCTGAATCTGAGTGTGTTCTGTTTCAAAGTAAGAGGAGGGAGATAGAATGAGAACCGGGGTGATAGTACCTGCTGGCTGCTTGGCCTGATGAGCTTCGAAAGGATTGAGCAGACGTTCCAGAACCTGTCATAATGAATATTCATGCATTGGGGAATTTGTGTAAATAATAAACGCACTGCGGTCTTTCCGACGCGTTTTATCTGAGGAGACACGGACACCTCGGGAAGTACGCTAGCAACAGCATTTAGTTTCCCAATTCTCTCTCTATGTGATTTCCAATGTTTTTGATCCGCCGCTGTCCTGCCGCGCCCCGTCAAGATTTCAGGACTTGGTCCAAAGTGTAGGTCGTATGGATTGTGCACTAGTAGGGCCACGCATTCGCTTAGCTTCTTTGAAAAACAACAGTGGGGGAGGGGCTCACATGTTGGATCATTTTCATCGCCTTGAAATTCATCCTTTTCCTTATCAGTAGCATCCAGATCATCGCCTGACTGAAACTTTGCCTCATTCTGGAGCTCGGAGGGATCTGGTTCGGGCCGTGGCCCAGCGGTGGAGTTGAGATATCTGCGCTTGTTCAGCTTCTCTCGCGGGTACGGATCTTCTCTCGGACGTTTTCTACTCTTGAGCGCGGAGACATTCAAGAGTGTCAGTAAACGCGTAGTCGTGGTATTTGCATCTTCTGGATCCATGAAAGGACAAGTCTAACTTCCGTCTTACTAGTACTATACTAGCTTGGTTTTGTCCTGTCACGTGACACACTAACCAGACGCGTCCAAAGAGTGAGGCCTTGAGGTGTGCACCGTGCTACAGTTGCTCACTGCTCAGTGGCCCTGTCAAAGTCTCATCCTCGTACCGTCACATCAACCGGCCACCGCTAGTCGTTGCTTTTCACGTCGCCCACGCTCATCAGAAACACCGTTCTTCATGCGTGTTCTTTGTGTCGCGGAAAAGCCTTCCATTGCAAGATCCATCAGTCAGATTTTGTCTGGTGGCCGTGTAGAAACAGTAAGTAGAAAGTAATTATCGATCTCTCCCACTCTAAACGCTATGTTACATCCCAGCGTGCAACACAGAACCGCTTCATCAAAAACTTCGACTTTGACTACCCTCAAACAAACTCTCACTTCACAGTCACCTCTGTATCAGGTCACCTCCTTGCTCATGATTTCCCTGACGCTTACCGTCAATGGCACTCCTGTGATCCCCTCTCCCTCTTTGATGCCCCCATACACACCGTCGTACCAATTGAGAACAAGGCCATAGAACGCAACTTGATGAATGAAGTGCGCAGTGCGCACACCTTGATGATTTGGACGGATTGTGATAGAGAGGGTGAAAACATCGGATGGGAGATTGTGACCGTATGTCGGAAGGCGAAACCTAATATCCTGGTCAGGCGAGCCAGGTTCAGCGCCATCATACCCCAGTTCGTCTCAACTTGTCCATGTTATGTTGAGCCGGGCTACTAAAAATCTTGTAGGCAAATTCACCGTGCGGCTCAACAGCCGGTGGACCTCGACCTTGGGCAAGCCGATGCTGTCGAAGCACGCATCCTCCTAGACCTGCGTATTGGCGCAGCGTTCACTCGTATGCAAACTTTGGCCCTTCAGAATCGTCTTCCCCAGTTCCGCGAGAAGCGCGAGGTTGTTTCTTACGGTATCAAACCATTTAGAGTGTGTCCAGCGATCATCTTATATATAGATCATACCCAGGCCCCTGTCAATTCCCAACGCTAGGTTTCGTGGTGCAGAGATACAATCAAGTTAAAGCATTTACCCCCGAAGATTTCTGGTACATTAATCTCTCTCTAAACCGCGAAATTAACGGAGAAGATAAGAAAGTCGATTTCACATGGAGGCGTGGACACCTTTTTGAAGTAGACGTCGTGAATGACATATACGAAGATATCATGGAGAATCCACGTGCTCGAGTCACGAGAGTTACACAAAAGAACACGAAAAAATGGTGTGTCTTCCATTTTCGCCTTCAGTTACACCCATTTAGTTTACAGGAAACCACTGCCATTGACGACCGTCGAGCTTCAAAAGGCGGGATCACGGCTCCTCAAGCTAGCACCAAAGAAAGTTTTGGATGTATGTCGGTCCGTCACCTTGGTCCGCTTGGTATCGCTCAAGGGTAGCGCCTAGATCGCCGAGAAGCTCTACCAACAGGGTTTCCTTTCATATCCTCGTACAGAAACGGATCAATATGATCCTCAATTTGACTTCATGACCCTTATAGGAAAACAGACTGTAGATCCTTCTTGGGGAGCATTCGCAACAAGGTGCGTCGGACCAATTACCCAAGATTTCATCTCTACATCCACTTGTTTCCATGCTCACCCTATGTTCATGATGACGTAGCCTTCGACAGGGTGGCTTTACTCCACCTCGCCGAGGCAAGAATAACGATAAAGCTCATCCTCCAATTCATCCCACAGCTCACAACGCGAATCTTGGCGGGGATGAAAAGAAAGTATATGACTTCATCACGCGGAGATTCCTTGCGAGCTGTTCGAAAGATGCCGAAGGATCAGAAACGACAGTCGATGTGATGTACGGTGGGGAAGAGTTTTACGTGACTGGTTCGTTTCTTGCTGACTCCCAAGTGGTCAAAAGGCTCACGACTTTTGACATCACAGGCTTGATCATTTTAGCTAGGAACTATCTGGACGTATACCCCTATGACAAATGGACAGGGAAAGAGATCCCACACTTTAGGGAGGGTGAAGAATTCAACCCCACATCTTGCGAGATCAAGGAAGGACGGACGACCTCGCCTACCTTATTGACTGAAGCTGACCTTGTCACACTTATGGACAAGAATGGGATTGGTGAGTTCCTGGGCGCGATTAATAACATTACTGAACATCACGTTCGACGACGTAGGGACGGATGCAACAATCGCACAACACATTCAAACCATCATTGACCGAGAATACGTGATTGAGCGGATGGATGGTGCAACGAAGCATCTACTTCCTTCAACGCTTGGTATCGGTTTGGTCGAAGGGTACAACCAGATTGGATTCGACAGAAGTTTGTCGAAGCCACAGCTGAGGCGTGAGGTACGCATATCGTTACCATTTACTCTGCTCCACAATCTTCTGTCCGGCGCCTCTACTTGATGCATGCAGTGTGACTTAGCAGCGATGAATGGCCCCATCTCTGATAAATTTTTGACAGACGGAGCGGGGTATGGTTCAGGTGTGTGAGGGCGCCAAAACCAAAAATGAAATGCTCGTGCAGAGCATTGAGCAGTACAAAGACATGTATGTCATGGCCAAGAGGGAGTTTGACAAAGTCATTGAGGTGATTCCGCTTGCTTTGTTGTTCCTCCTTCCGAGTGACATAACTGTACTCCAGAGTGTGCGACGATACATTGAAGGAGCTGGGGGACGCAATGCAAGGAACGGCGAAGGAAACGGCGGCCCAGGTAGAGGGGGCGGTGGCGGCGCACCGCGAGGCAGAGGAGGACGAGGGAATCACCGAGGAGACAGTGATGATGGCGATGGCGCGCCTCCCGTGGGTGGCCGCAGTCGCGGGCACGGTGCAGCCCCTCGTGCACCACGGCGGCCACCCCCTCCGCCCAGTAATGTTGACGGTAAACTATGCTCGTTACCGCTGCCAGAAGTTGCCGACTCTAATTATCCTAGACATCGACCCACCACAATCGCGGCGGGAAACAGCGCCTCGGGCTGGCCCTTCGAACGGCCCTTCGTCAAGCCAAATGCCCAAATGTGACTGTGGAATTCCTGCAAGCAAAAAACGAGTGACACAGAAGTCAGCTCGTGAAGGCAAGCAATTCTATGCATGTGCTCAAAATGCCTGTGGATTCTTCAAGTGGATCGAGGGTGAACATGATAGAGAAGGTCAGGATGGCACAGGACCTACACCACTCATACCCGCGAAGCGCGCCATTGGTGCTAATTGTTCAGTAAGTGGTATCCATCTCAGTATCGGAATCCCAGAATGAAAATCGGATGTCATCAGGATCAAGCCGTGACGCTAGCACGTCAATGTAGGTGCAAAGAAGACGCCGTTCACCGTACGGTTACAAAGGAGGGGGTCAATAAAGGGCGTCTTTTTTGGGGGTGTGCAAAAGGCAAGGAAGAAGGATGTGGTTTCTTTGAGTGGGATGATGAGCCCACCAAGTCACCTGGATTGGGACCCCCAATGTCGAAGTCGGTACGAACAGTTAGCCACAACGACCCACCTTCCAGTGGAAAGTGCTTCAAGGCGGGTAATAATCAAGACTGGATTCCGTTGACTGACGAGTTACTATTTGGCAGTGCGACCAAGAGGGACATTGGGCTTCTGGTAAGTTATCTTATTTGAAGATCCATGAAGTACTATTGAGCAATAAATTTGACCACTTGAACCTCAGCATGCCCCAATGGTGGGATGCCGAACAGGTCCACAAGCCATGGAGCATCAAGACCCGATAACGCAGCAGCGTGTTTCAAGTGCGGAGATAGTGGCCACTTTAGTAGTGGTAATGTATTTGATCCCCTTTTGAAATTTGCAACAATTCCCTAAATTGAACAGCTTGTCCTGGTCGGGTGGCTATGCGTCCAGCTTCTAGAGCCACAGGAACTAAAACGCGGGCCGGAGGTGAAGCTCTGGCGGGTGATCAGTGTTTTAAATGCGGTCAGAGAGGGCATTGGACATCAGGTATTTGATACTTCTATTCCTCTGGGATATACAAATTGATTGGTGGATAAAGACTGTCCAGATAATGGTGCACTGTCCAAACGTCCTAGATCATCTTCAACAAGGGGGGGAAAGGCGCCTCGCGCGCGAGGTGGAAGTGCCCGCAGTACAGGAGGTAAGCGGGGAGGCAAGAAGAATGTGAAGACCAAGGGTGGAACATTTGGTGCCCCTGATGATTTCTAGAGATTCCATCCAGTCTTCAAGTTGCAATGCTTGGTAGAGTAACTTTTACCTAGTTACCTGGCCTTTACTGCCTATTTCATACATGTTGGCTTCAACCCTGGGAAATGAAGGATGCTGATTGAATATTAGTAATGCCAGGCCTAGGGGCTGCTAAAGTTAATCATGTGTAGCAAAGGATACTACTACAGAGTGTTGCATATGAAACTGCAGTGGTGTCTGACATATTTGGCTTTGTTTAAATATCCAAATTGGGATGCAAATGTCATTTTATATCATATTAAAAATAAAAATAAAACTTCTAAGTGTGACCAAGGCTTGATCATTGGCTGCCATCAGCAAATCACAAATCTTCTGTACAGACCTGTATAGCAATTTTGACATGTTACTAATTGAACTTGTTTTCTGTTGTAGGGCATATAAAAATCATTGCAGAGCATCACAGAGACATAAATAACCTTTTTTTTTTTTTCATATTTTGTATTGCTCGGTACAGATAGGAACATTACTGTAGCTACATACATAAGTTAGTGATTTGCTGATGTCAAAGGCTGGGTTGTGGCTGTCCAAAGAGATGCTGAGCACCAAGGACAGAGGAGCTTGCCCCATGTTGACTCAGAGGAGTCAAACATAAGGTCATCCCAAAGACTATTGATAGAGGGAGGAAGGTCAAATGGAAGGGGAAAAGAGTACCCCCTTTCTATGTTTGTAACAACACTATTTCTTTTAGTGTAGTTGATATGATTTACATAGCCCTTTTGATGAGCATACCCATACCCATCCATACCCCTCCCCATGCCTACAGGTACTGAGCAGACATACCCATACCTATACTCATGCCATTGCCTATCAATAGTAGTCATACGTTAACAATAGAGTACTA
>JBBPSM010000101.1:0-24745 GCA_038093595.1 Butyriboletus regius
TTTGGCAGCTCTTGGGCCTTTATATACTAGATAGGGATTTATACTTGTGTAAACTAGATCTATTGATATGCTATGCTACATGCATGATTGATGAGGTAGGCATGAGGATAACATGTGTATCAGTACCACCATGGAAGAGAAGGGAAGCTGGGCATGAGGAGCACATGTGTAGGATGAGTCACAGATAGGGGCATGAGGTGAGTCTGACTGACTCTGACTAACTCCTGACTGACATGTGAAAACCTGTACATACATGAGGTGATCTAGATCATGAATGAGCCAAGGACAATGCCATGAGGATGCCATGAGGTCTGTGGGTCTAGATCTGTGCAAGGACTTGAGCATTTGGTGAGTTCGGGTAATAGGGGTAATAGATAGGGGCTAAATGCGAAAGTCATTGTAATAAATGAGGAATAATGATAGAAATAAAGGGAGAAATAATATGATCTGTAACACTATCCTCTTTCTATAAATAAACTTCCAGGTAATTGAAAGGTAGTCTAGGTGTTGGGATTTCTTGTGAGGGGAATCCATAGTCAGTAAAGCTCAAGAGGAAATCTAATTGTGTAAGGCAAATATGGCATAAAGCATTAGAATGTTTCTTATGGAAATCTTGGATAGTTGTTTGAGCACCATCAAGGTTGCTCAACAGTTCCCATATGTGATCTTCATTTGTGTATCCTTTCCAATATACAAGGTATTCCAGACGATTTCATTTGAATCAAGTGTCAACTATGTAGTCAACCTCATATTCAATTTCTTGATCTTCAGTGACATTTATTGGACCAGGATGGATAGATGTTCGTCCTTCTAGATGATTTTTGGCAGGATGGACATGAGATATGTTTACAACTGGATGTATACACATCAAGTGTGGTAATCTCAGTTCTAGAGCATTATCTCCTACTAGTTTCATGATTTCATATGGTCCTAGCCATCATTCCATAAGCTTCTTAGATGCATGGGTTAACTTTAGATACTCTGTTGAAAGCCAGACTTTATCGTCAATCTTATATTTAGGGGCTTCTGAGTGATGTTTGTCTGCTTGGACTTTCATCTGTTGTTATGCTTTCTCAAAATTAGCTTTGGTTTGATCTAAGGTATCCTGTATTGTGGTAGCAAATTCTTCTGCTGCAGAAGCTTTGATAACCTTTTGTTCAAAGCCCATTTATGGAACATATGATTGTGTCACTTCAAAGGGTGACTTTTGTGTAGAAGCCTGCTTCTTAGCATTGTAGAAGAAGTGTGCTAGGGGTAACCAATCAACCCATTCTTCTTGCTTTTCAGTGGTGAAGAGTCTGAGATATTGTTGAAGATCTCTATTCATCCATTCTGTCTGTTCATCTATTTGTTGGTGAAATGCAGTGGAGAGTTTTGGTTGTATTCCTAGCCTTTTGCATAGGTCTTTCATAACTTGTGATGCATATTGCAGTCCTCAATCTAATACTATACTTCCAGGGTAATCTATGAACATTGTGGTGATAGAGTTGGACCATGTCTAATGCAGTGACAGTTTTGTTGCATGGTATGAATTCAACTTCTTTTGCCCATCAGGCTTGCTGACAATTACTGTTTCATAAACCATTGGTGATTAGTGTGGTCATTCCATATTTTGAACTGATGGTGTGTGCCTTCGACATAGGTAGTGATGCCATTGTTTGAGTGATCTAATAAGCATTTCCTTGTCTACAACTGGATAGTTACATTCTTCAGGAGTCATGGAGTATGAGGAGAATGCTATGGGATGTCATTTCCATTCTTCAATTGAAAGCACTACTCTAGTGGCATAATTGGAAGCATCCATTTCCAGATAAAATACTTTGTCATTATCAGGGTAAGCGAGAATAGGGGCAGTGGTGAATCAATATGTAAGCATGTGAAATGCTGTTTGCTGTGCCTCTTTCCATTCGAAAGATACATCCTTTCTAGTTAGATCATTGAGGAGTTGTTACATTGACTCGGCGCACGTAACAAGTGACACGACCATGTTCCATTCCCAACCACAGGTGATGTGGTCAAACACGTCTCTTCCTCTATACGGGCAGAACCTAGTCTAGGATGGAGGGTCCTAGCACTCTAATGCCAGAGGGATCAACAGAACCTAGCCTAGGCACAAAGGGTCCTAGCGCTCTAGTGTCGATGATGATGCTCTTGTGGCGAACTGCCCCAACAGTGTCGGCATTCTGCAGACAAGCAGCAAAAAGGGGCGCTGATGATCAAGAAGATCAGAAGTGCAATGGCAGAGATGACTTCCAACTCTAAGCGTGTGAAGCGGTAGAGCGAAGCGAGTGGAACAGATGATTACATGATATATTGTGTAGATCAAGATTAGAGTTTTACATGGAGAGAAGAAGCCTCTATATATAGGTTTGTACGTAATTCAGGGGAGGCTTCCTGGAACCATAAATAGACATGCTACAAGCAGCCAAGATGGGATCGGGAAATCGGGAGATATGAGGCTATGCGTAAGAGAGCATAACCGAGGAGGAATGGTCCGAAAGAAATACAAATAGAAATGGAGAGATCTGCGCCACTGCCTTGCGCAGCCATGATGGCAGTGGCCATTGCCTCACACTACCTAGAAGGCGGTGTTGTCCAGTGCAGGAGTGGGGAGATTGCCGTTCCAAGGGAGATTGCCGGTGTCAAAGAAGAGGTCATCCCAGAGACCCGGGGAGAGGGGAGGAGTGGGTAGGGAAAAAGGTAGTACCCCCTCGTTATCCGTAACAGGAGTCATGTTACTTGGTCATATTCTTCAATGAGTCTCCTGTAGAAGTTTGAAAGTTTGATAGACCAAGAAAACTGCATCTCTAGATACTATCATGCCAAGGAATTCCACTTCTTGGACACTGAAGGTGCATTTCTCTGGTTTTGTGAATAGGTTATGTTCTTCGAGATATTGCAATACTTTCTTTATGATTCTTTCATGTTCTGTGATGTCATTGTTTTTGTGAATATCATGAGGTCATCAATATAGACAACTATGATGACCATTTTGATCCTTTGAGCTTGTCTACAAGCTGTGAGATCAAGGGGAGTGGATAATTGTTCTTGACTGTAGATTCATTTAGATATCGGTAATCCTGTACCATTCATTTTCATCCATCTTTCTTGGGTATGAAAAACATGGGCAATGTCTGTGGGACGTTAGAAGGTCTGATGTATCCTTCAGATAACTGATCATCAATGAAATCGGATACTTCCTTCTGTTCTTCAGGTGAAAGGGGTATCAAATGTCCTTTCTTCAGAAATTGTCTTTGAGATCTATGGCATGATCCCAAGATTTTCATATTGGTATTCATTCTGATTCTTTCTTGGAAAATACTCTCATGTGCTTATGGTACTGTTTTGGCATGATGTCCTCTGATTTCAGCTTTCTTAGGGGTAGATTCATTATGTTTGATAGCAAAGATATGTGCTAAGGAATCCTGTTCCTCAGATTCAATCTGGCATGTGAAAGGGGGGTTTTCCTTTTAGGATTTGACAAGTCCAGGGATATCAAGTCATTTGGACCTTTCTGGAAGTCCAATCAATCTCAGGGTTATGTTTACTAAGCCAGGTGTATCCTAGAATCATCTAATTCTTTCCTAGATCGGTTACTTCTGCTGTGACTTGTTCACAATAGGTGATATGTAGATCCGGTGGCATTACATATTCTGTCAATGTTATATACGAATATAGGATCAGATAGAGAGAGAAGCGGAAGCTTGATTATCTGCGCATATGACTTGTTGATGTAGATAGTATTAGCTCCACTATCTAAGAGAGCTTGAGTTTTCATAAGTTTATTTCAATAACAAGTGGGAGCGATCTCTACTGTTAGAGTAATATCGCAATTGTTCAAGGTGCAAATATGAGCATTGTCTGGGATTGAAGATGAGTGAGAAGTGGAATTAAGCACTGGTTTAGAGCCCCAGCCAAGCTCCAAATCTATTGGAGACCCCACTTGGCTATGATAAGTTAAGCTAGATGATGAGCTAGATACAAGAATAGATAGGTCAGCAACTTGGACACCCAGACGGTTCAAGTTGCACAGGCTTTTTCCTTATAATTAGTGGGTTCTTTATCTATGGTGCGAGTCTTTTGGAACTTTGAGCATGTTTTCTTGTGATCTCTTTGAGACCAATTGCATTCTTGACATTTGATGGAAGATTTCTGGCAATTTTTATCTATATGGCCAGTTCTACCACAATTGCAGCATCCACCCAATTAGAGTGCCACATACACTCATTAGGTTCCCACTTACTCATGGTATGACAGGGGTTAGGGGTTTGTATGCCAATAGTGTGCACATGCCAAAGCTCGCAGTGCTGCCTCCAGTATACACAATTATTCAAATGGTCTACTGTTAGATACCATTAGGTAACCCACATTAATCAAGTCACTGATAGAACACCAGTGTGGGTATGCTGTAATGAATTAACACCAGCTTCCCAGCCTATTCTGTGCCAGCAAACTAGAGCCCCTTTTGGAGATAGGACCGGTCTCCATTAGATGACATGGGTTTGGCATCATGTGGCCATGATGTCGACTTAAGTTTTTCCTGTGGTATGATGCCGTATTTATGGTTAGGGGGGGAGCCAAGCCGCCGAAGGCAGTAAGGCAAGGCATTAACGCTGTCACATGGTAATGCTATGATAGGGGTCATGGGCTGGTTTGGGGTAGTGACTACCAGATGATGGGTTGATGGTGATGTAGGTTTTCATTTTTAACCACCAATCTTCAAACTTGTTGATCTCTCCTCTGAATTTATGAGATCAGAGAAGATCTCAACTTTCTTTGATGCTCTAGGTGATGTGGTTACAGCTGGTGATGTGGCAATCTGTGCCTGTGCTTGGTTTAGGTCATTTTCTAGTGCTGCTGCATGATTGACTAGTAAGCTGAACTGGGTGGCTACTAGTGCCATTTGTGCATCATGATCTTGACAAGCATATAGATCCTGTAGAAACTGATTCAAGTTGAACTGGCGGACATTGAAGTTTGACATATTGGGCAAGAAAGTTCTTAGATTAGATTTACAAGCAAGATGAAATCAAGGAATAGAGAATAATACTATTATGGACTTAATCAAGATGAAGTCTGGGGATCTCCATTATCTTATCTATTTCCCAAGCATTCTTCAGTACAATAGTTTTGGTGGGAAAGTTCATTGCATTTGGAGTAGAACTGGTTGGGTATTCCTGCCTGTTCTCTCTAGTGAAGTTAGATTGAAAGTGAGAGTAGAAAAATTGACTAGTGATTTGTTGGAGTTGATGGGGAGAAACGTGAGTGAAGATCCAATCAATCCACTCAGGGGTGTTTTGGCTAGGCTGGGTGATCTCTAGTGGTTGAGTGTTCCAACCTTCTTCTGTGTCAAAGTTAGGGGTGTTCCAACCATTATTGTTGTTTCCCCAAGTGTATTCTGGTTCTTCTTCTTGTAGAGGGGCAATTTGCAAGATATTCCAGGTAATGGTAGGATTGCCAATGGTTATGGACCAGAACTTAGCATTATGAGGAAATCAATAGCAAGGGGTTGGTTTTTTGATACCGATCTGCAGATACAATAAAGAATCATGAGAATTGCAGTGGTATAGATATATAAGACTGCAAATAGGAATTGGTTGATAATAGTTTCTTGACCTTAGAAGAGTTTTGTTGTTTGAGATGATGCAATTGTTTTAAGATTGAGTGATAGGGGGGATTGGGGTGATAGAGTTTACTTGATTTGTGCTTAGTGAGATTGGTGATGTGAGATTGGAAATTCCTTTTCTGATTGGTGGTCAACTTCTGATGTTGACTAACTAGATCCAGATCTATTGGGTGAATAAGTCTGACTCTGATTCAGACCATGTGTAAGGGGGAGGTGTGACTCGAATCTAGGTACTCTGTGGATCCTAGGTATGAGATAGCTAGTTGTGTATACTATTTTAAGGGAGACATGAAGGGATGTAGAGTGCCTCTTTTGGTTTGAGAGTCCTTGGAGTGAGATATACAGATATACAAGGATTGGGAAGTCGGGACCAGCTAGACAGAATAATAGGTATGATAAGATTAGGAGTTGATCTGTCCATATGGTCCTCCTGATTATGTAGTTATACCTCAGTATGGTCACGGGCCTGGTGGACTCATTCTCTAACCTCTCTGACTCAGAGCTGCTGTGCTTGTTGCTGTACACCCAATTGAACTGCCTCTCTGATAATATCTGAGATCTCTGAAGGAAGGAAAGCTCTGTGAAAGTGATAATGGAGAGGGTCGTGAAGAATAGTCTTTGTTGCCATGACAGAGGCATAGGTGGTGGAGTTGGAAGACAGTCCATGGTGATTAATGACCAGGTTCCAGTCTACTGGTGCCTCAAGTGGAGTTGGTACTCTGATAGGAGTCACTGAGTGACACTCTGAGTTGCTTCGCCTGTAGGGTGAGAAGTGAGGAGTGGCGCTGTGGGTACAGTATGATGAGAGCCTGCCGGTGGCTCAACGAGAGGGGCTTAGTGGCCTGCTAGGGTAGTAAGTACTAGATCTATGGAATAGAATACTATCTATATGCTCTGATGGTGTCTCCTCACATTTGATGGGCAGTAGATGTGCTCAAGAGTTAGCACTTTGCTTTCAATACCATGAGTGTCTGTGAGAACTCCTACTGATGGCTAGATGACGAGAGTCGATGATTGGCTAGTACTAGGGTGCCAAGGATTGTTAAAAGTTGTGTCCTAATGAAACAACCAAACCTTACCAGAAGGCTTAGCTATTATGGTAGGCAAGTAGAGGTGATCTGGTAGCTCCTAGCCTCACTAGCAATGAGTGGGAAAGACCAAGAGGACAAGACTGGTGTCCTCTGCCAGCTCTTGGGCCTTTATATACTAGATAGGGATGTATACTTGTGTATACTGGATCTATCGATATGCTATGCTACATGCATGATTGGTGAGGCAGACATGAGGATAACATGTGTATCAGTACAGCCATAGAATGGAAGGGAACCTGGACATGAGGAGTACATGTGTAGGTTGAGTCATAGATAGGGGCATGAGGCATGTATAGATCTAGGAGAACATATGGAAACCTATATATATATGAGGCAATCTAGATCATAAATGAGTCAAGAGGAAAACCATGAGAATGCCATGAGGTCTGTGGGTCTAGATCTGTGCAAGGACTTGAACATTTGGTGAGTTCGGGTCATAGGGGTAATAGATAGGGGCTAAATGTGAAAGTCATTGTAATAAATCAGGGGAAATAATAGAAATAAAGGGAAAAATAATATGGTCTGTAATACTAGATGACCTTGTAAAGCATCTCGCCAACCTAAACATAGATAAGAACAAAGCCAATGTCATCAAGAAAATTGCCAACCCTGGAAACTGGAACAGTAACCGCTCTACTTTCGCCTCTGGTGGATAAAGCTAAGATTATGGATAGAGGCACAGACCTGGAAATCTGATAAACTCCAATGCATAGCTGTTTTCTCACAGCTAGAAGAAAAGGTGGAAGAGTTCACTCAAATAACTCTTGAAAAGTACTATAACAGGGAATACAAGGACCAGAAGGATGCCAATGGTGTGGTCATTAGACTCTATGGGAAATCAACCTGGCCCACCTGGTTAACCATACATGTTACAGATAGTGAGGGGGTATTATTTTTTTCCCTACCCACTCCACTCCTCACCCCGGGTCTCTGGGACGACCTACTCTTCGACTCCAGCGATCTCCTTTGAAATGGCAATCTCCCTACTCTGGCACTGGACGACACTGCCTTCTAGGCAGTGTGAGGCTATGACCACTGCCATCATGGCTGCGCAAGGCAGTGGTGCAGATCTCTCCTTTCTTATTTGTATTTCCTTTGGACCATTCCTTCTTGGCTATGCTCTCTCATGCATAGCCTTGTATTTCCAATTCCCCCCCGATTCCATCTTGGCCAGTTACAGTATGCCTATTTATGGTCTCAGGAAGCCTCCCCTAAACTATCTAAAACCTTATATATAGAGGCTTCTATTTTCATGTAAACTCTAACCTTGATCTACACAATATACCGTGTAATCACCCATTCCACTCGCTTCGCTCTACCGCCTCACACGCTTAGAGTTGGAAGTCATCTCTGCCGTTGCGCTTCTGATCTTCTTGATCATCAGCGCCCCTTTTTGCTGCTTGTCCACAGAATGCCGACACCGTTGGGGCAGTTTACCGTAAGAGCATCGTCATTGACACTAGAACGCTAGGACCCTTTGTGCCTAGGCTAGGTTCTGTCGATCCCTCTGCTGTTAGAGTGCTAGGACCCTCCATCCTAGACTAGGTTTCAGCCGTATAGAGGAAGAGACGTGTTCAACCACATCGCCTGTGGTAGGGAACAGAACACGGTTGTGTCACTTGTTACGCACGCCGAGTCGGCATAACAAAAGATCAAGGTTTTAAACTGTGAAGTGCCATCGCGCCTTCATAATCCATCTTCAACTGAAGGTTCGGACAACAACTACAGAGGTAGTCACTCCGGGTCAAAACCATCCGCCGCATAAATCTCTCAGCCCTTTTAGGGTCTGACTCGGAAGAAGAAGCCACTCCAACACGTGCTTCTACCCCATACTCCGAAACGTCTTCATCAAGAAGAATTCCAGGGTCATCTCGCTTTCCCGATCCAGCTGCCCATCCATCTCCCCCGCCGTCCAGATCGCCAGGTTTTCCAGGTGCTCTCCGCTCACACTCCGCGACCCCATCGGTAGAACCTTCCCATCTGCCGCAATCAGAACTGATTGTCGTAGATCTACCATCCGACGAGGAAGAGATCTCTACTGGAGACACAACCCAGCCAGTGGACCTCAGCGGCATCACTAGAAGGACCCAACAGGATTCAGACGAAGATGAAGACATGCCCGAGATCAAAGCAGCACTCCCCGAGGAGTTTAGTGGAAACGTAGAGGACGCCAGGCGATGGCTCCTTGCTATGGAGGCGTACTTCTTGCTCCATACACAGTATGACGAGAACACCAAGCAGTATACGCTCTTGAACAGGATGTCCAAGGGCCGAGGAAGGGCCTTTGCAGAGGCCTGGCACATGAAGCTTGCTGATGCAGCTGTGCCGAACGGAGACAAGACCTACACGAAGATAAAGGAGGCATTCATGACAACCTTCTCCCCCCACAACTCCAAAGACATGGCCAAAGCCAAGATATCAAACATGACCCAAGGAAAGTCATCATTCAACAACTTCCTATCTCGCTTCGCCCTCCTGGCCGTATGAATGGGAGCAACGGAGATGTCAACTATTGCCGAGTGGTTCCTCCACGCTGTGGATCCACAAATCCTTCAACAACTCGTTAACTGCAGAATTTTGGACACCGCCACCTCGATTGAGCAGATCTACGACAAAGCATCTGCCATCGAAACAGGATTCCAAAGAATGAGAGCAATCCAATGAGGGACCTCCACACACTACAGAGGAGAAAGGAGTTCCAGGGATCCCAATGCCGTGAATGTCGACTGACTCACTCTAGATCCCCCCACCCGTGCTCACTTAATGTGAGAGAATAGGTGCTTTGTCTGCCAGAAGACGGGGTGCTCCACCAGAAACCATCCAGGGTATGCGCCTAACAACCGCAAGAAGAAACCCTTGATGGCTTATACCCGAACCGTCACTACCACCACCACCAAGAAACTGCTTGGGGCAGTTCCACACATGCGCAATGGGGGCAGCCCATCAGAACCCTTGGACAGGTACATAGCTGGTCTTGTCAAGAACAAGGGGAAGGACATGGTCCTTCGGACGTTGCGTCAGAGCTTTGACACCAGGCTTGATGAACATGGAGACCCACTGGATATGGGTATGGAGTCAGATGAACAGGCCGCAAATGAATGGGATGAGGCTATCAATGAGTGCTCACTAGATCTCATCTTTTCCACATCTCTTTCCACTGAATCACATTTTTAAATGGAGGAGGTAAACCAACGTTACCTTCCTCCTACACGATAGCCCCTGTATTTATTTCCGGATCGAAAAGCAATTCTATTCGTATCCCCTTGAAGATCTGGAAACCAGGGAAATTTGTTGGCAAAAATGCGCTTCTCCACAGTGGAGCCATCGGTTGTTTCATCTCAAGGAAACTGGTGGCACGGTTACGATTACTGGTCTGCAAATTGGAACATCCAATCCAAGCATGGAACATGGACGGTACCCAGAATCAATCTGGACAAATTTGGTTCAAAACAACAATCATCTTGGACTACGGTGGGCTAATGGAGCAGCAGGACCTCCTAGTCCTAAAATGTGGCAAGGATGATATCATCCTAGGACTCCCTTGACTATGGGCCGTCAACCCGGAAATTGACTGGAAAAGTGGACAGGTAACAATAGCACTGTCGCACTATTGGTACACGACAGAAGACACCCCTGGTACCATCGAACAGAGATACCTGCTGAGGTATCTAGGCCACGACGAAATGGCCCACATAGAGGACAAGATCCACTTGGCGACTCAGTCCTGGGAACCCATGCAAAGGGGTGGGTTCATCAATGCGCACGGAGGAATAGGGCCAGACTGTATGCTCAGGAGAGCTACTCTCTCAACAGCCATTGCTCAACAGGCACACAAGACGAAGGTTTCATTCCCGAAAGCCTTCAAGACCTACAAGGACGTCTTCACAGAGAAGACGAATATGAAACTACCCCCCTCCCGACCATACGATCACACCATCGAGCTAAAGGACTCGTTTATCCCAAAACGAGCTAAAGCTTACCCTCTGAACCCTGCGGAACAAGAGGCCTGCAAGGAGTTCATCAAAGAACATCTAGAGACTGGGAAGATCTCTCCATCAAAATCTCCCCAAGCCGCTCCCTTCTTTTTTGTCCAAAAGAAGGACAGGAAGCTTTGACCTTGCCAGGACTACTGGTACCGAAATAGCCACACCATCAAGAACACGTACCCTCTCCCCTTAATTTCCAACCTCGTGGATAAATTAAAGGGATCATCGATCTTCACCAAGTTTGATGTACAATGGGGCTATAACAATGTTTTGATTAAACCGGAAGATTGCTGGAAGGCCGCCTTCCTCATCCCACTCGGCTTATTTGAGCCAAATGTAATGTTCTTTGGGATGTGTAACTCCCCAGCAACGTTCCAGGCCTTCATGGACGACCTTTTTGGTGATTATATCGCAGAAGGATGGCTGGTGATCTACATGAACAATCTGTTGATCCACTCAACAGATCAGGAGACCCACAACGAAAGGACGCAGAAGGTCCTAGAATGCTTCCGACAACATGAGATGTACCTCAAGCTGGAGAAATGCACTTTCTCAGCTGAAGAGGTAGAGTATTTGGGTATGATCGTAGGGAAGAACGGGGTCCGCATGGACCCAACCAAACTCAAGGCCATCAAAGAATGGAAACCCCCCATAAACGTAAAGGATGTCCGCTCCTTCATAGGCTTCCGCAATTTCTACCAGAAATTTATCCCCTCCTTCTCCGACATCGCGCATCCCCTGCTAGACCTTACCAAGAACACCACCACTTGGTGCTGGAGGGACATTCAAGAGAATGCCTTCCGGAAGCTGCAACATGCCTTCACCAGGGAACCAGTTCTAGCCTTCCCTGATACAATGAAACCCTTTACCCTCATGACCGACGCCTCATTAACTGCTTTGGGAGCAGTCCTCATGCAATCCGATTCCAATGGGAACTTATGCCTGTGTGGATATCTCTCCCAGACTTTCTCTCCAGCGGAGAGAAACTATGACATATATGACAGGGAACTTCTGGCTGTCATACGTGGGTTGGAGGAGTGGAGACAATACCTGCTTGGGTCTCCACATCCTGTGGTCGTCTTAACAGACCACAAAAACCTCACCTACTTCAAGGAACCTCGAAAGCTGTCATGGCGACAGGCCAGGTGGCTCCTGTTCTTACAGGATTTTGATATGAAATACCAGGCACTCCCAGGGACACAAATGGCACCAGCCGATGCACTTTCGTGTTGAGATGAGATTGACACCTCCCAGGACAACGAAGATGTTCAGATCCTCCCCTCCAATGAGTTCGATCATTAGGTCAGGGCAATTGACTTAGCCCTCTCGCAGAAGATCAGCGATTCCACGAGATCAGACCCCCTAGTGATCTCTGCACTTCACGCTATGGAAAAAGAGGAACCTCTCTTTAGCAGATCCTCCCCCAACAACTGGAACTTTTTGGAAGATCACCTTTATTATAAAGGACGGTTATATATCCCAGGACCCGCACGGAAAGACCTCGTCGCCTCCACCCATGAATCCCTTGAAGGAGGACACGGCGGCCACCTTCGCATGGTGGCACTGCTCTCCAAGGATTATTGGTGGCCCGGCCTCTCTACGTTCATCCGGAAATTCATCCAGGGCTGTGCAATATGCCAGTCTAATAAAGTTCAAACCCACCCCACGGTTCTCCTGGTCACACCATTAGCCTTTGACAGACGCCGCCCTTTCCAAAATCTATCGGTGGATTTAATCACCAACCTACCCCTGGTTGGGGAATTTGACTTGGTTATGGTTGTGGTCGACCATGGCCTTAGTAAGGGGGTAATTCTCGCCCCTTGCTCAAAAATGGTAGATGTGGCTGGTATAGCCCGTCTTTTCTTTGAAAAAGTGTTCCTGCGATACGGACTACACGACAAACTCGTGTCCAATCGAGGACTGCAGTTCGCTTCAGCGTTCGCCAGAGAGCTAGCCCGACTACTACAATACGACATAGCATTATCAACGGCCTATCATCCACAAACGGACGGAGAAACGGAATGATACAACCAGGAATTGGAGACCTATCTACGGATCTTCTGTGAAGGACAATCCCACAAATGGCTGGAATTGCTGCCTATGGCGGAATTCGCACATAACTCTGCCGCTCATTCGGTCACCAGCAAATCCCCCTTCTCATTGATCCTCGAATATGAACCTCGGTCTTACCCACCCCTTGGACATACCTTTCTCCCGGCCTTAGAACAAAGACTCTCTAGCATGGAAGACACACGGAAAGAAGCACAGGCGGCCCATGTGTTAGCACAACAACGAATGAAGGAGAGGACGCTCTCTCACTTCAAACCCTGGAAAATTGGAGACAAGGTCTGGCTTGAAACCAGAAACCTAAAGCTCCAAGTACCCTCATGCAAACTCTCCCAAAAACGCACTGGTCCCTTCGAGATCACGAAGGTGGTATCAGCCGTAGCCTTCCAATTGAAGCTACCTGCCCAATGGAGAATCCATAACGTGTTCCACGCATCCCTACTTTCCCTGTACCGGGAAACGCCAGAACATGGACCCAACTTTACCTGACCCCCTCCAGAACAAATCGGAGCAGAAGAGAAATATGAAATTGAATCCATCATCAATCATCGGGGTTCAAAAGGTTGAAGGCAGTACCTTGTACACTGGAAAGGATACACCGCCGCAGAACGGACTTGGGAACCCGAGTCCAATCTAGGAAACGCCAAGACAACGCTAAAGGAGTATAAAAGCTGGCATAAACTCAGACGGAGTTCCAATGCCAGAGCAAGATCTCACCTCACTTCTTATCACCATCTCCCACGTTTCCGCCACTCTTACCCAAGCCAGACTTCAAGTACGTTACCCCAACCTCGACATTCCTAAACATGCCCGGGAGCACCAGTGCTTCCATCCTATAAACGGCTGCCCGTATCATTACTCCTGGTAGATGTCCCACGACAATGCACCCCTTCTCCTCTCTGAACGCCTCCAATGCCTTCCCGACTACGCCCGGCGCATTTACTATGCTGGACTCCTGGAGGACAGAGACTCCCTCGCCGCCCTTAGATCCATTCCGTTCTTCCTTTGCAACCCCAGCCTCACCCAGCTCGTTGAGCTATTCGGGTTGTATGGTTCCCTTTGAACCCTTCTCACCTGGCCCCCCTGGAGCGAGACAGGTGCCCATCACCTCGGAGAGATGCACCCCACGACGATCCTTCTGCAAATTCGTCAAACCATCCTGAACTACCTCCACGATGAGGGATTCAACTTCTCTGTCTCACTCCTCCCATTCTGCCACCTCGAAAGACACCTTGCTCCCGTCCTCTTCTCACTTACCCAGGAAGAGCGTACATTTTTCTTTGCCCCTCGCAATGCCACCACCCCCGCCCATCCAACCAGAGGACAACCCTCTGTCACCAAACCTTCTAGGGAAGGTCTCCACCAAAGTCTTGGCCTTAACGGAGTTGATCAACTTCCTACAATGCCAGTTAGATGACTGAACGGAGTCACCAGAAGCACCCCCACCTCTGACGCCGACTCCACCACCACTCTCGTCAACGACAGACCTCCTACCCCTGTACCAACCCAACCCATCCTTGCTCCAGTCGAACGACCCCTTTCGGGTCCAACCAGACGCCTACGCCGACAAGGTGCCATGGTTTTCTCAGCCGGCCTCCCATCCTGCCCTGCTTTCCTCGCCAACCCTATTCCCCCCTCATTGGGAGACTCTGCAACGTGGAGCCCTCCAACTCCCCCCATTCCCATCCCTCAATCCCGGAACCCCTTTATCCACCCAAATGGCATACCCCCAGTGGATGATCATTCCAATGCCATGGACATACCCACCGTCGCTACCCCCACCTCTCATGATCCCACCCTTGGAAGAGTTTGCTATGAGTGCCACCAACCTGGGCACCTCTGCACCAAGTGTCCACGATACCATTGCCCCTTCTGCAACATGGTTGCCCCTGGACATCCACAGTATCGTTGCCCTCAATGACACTGTACTACTTGCCAATGACTCGGACACTCCTGGCAGGTCTGCCTTCGGAACGACCTACCAGACGATGCATGGGATCTCTCCAACTACCTCGTCAATGACAGAGATAGAAGCTCTTGAGGTGGAACTTCAAGACTATGAGGAGGGTAATGTTACGGATAGTGAGGGGGTATTACCTTTTTTCCTACCCACTCCACTCCTCACCCCGGATCTCTGGGACGACCTACTCTTCGACTCCAGCGATCTCCTTTGGAATGGCAATCTCCCTACTCTGGCACTGGACGACACTGCCATCATGGCTGCGCAAGGCAGTGGTGCAGATCTCTCCTTTCTTATTTGTATTTCCTTTGGACCATTCCTTCTCGGCTATGCTCTCTCATGCATAGCCTTGTATTTCCAATTCCCCCCCGATTCCATCTTGGCCAGTTACAGTATGCCTATTTATGGTCTCAGGAAGCCTCCCCTAAACTATCTAAAACCTTATATATAGAGGCTTCTATTTTCATGTAAACTCTAACCTTGATCTACACAATATACCGTGTAATCACCCGTTCCGCTCACTTTGCTCTACCGCCTCACACGCTCAGAGTTGGAAATCATCTCTGCTGTTGCACTTCTGATCTTCCTGATCATCAGTGCCCCTTTTTGCTGCTTGTCCGCAGAATGCTGACACTGTTGGGGCAGTTCACCGCAAGAGCATCGTCATCAACACTAGAGCACTAGGACCCTTTGTGCCTAGGCTAGGTTCTGTCGATCCCTCTGCTGTTAGAGTGCTAGGACCCTCCATCCTAGACTAGGTTTCAGCCGTATAGAGGAAGAGACGTGTTCAACCACATCACCTGTGGTAGGGAACGGAACACGGTTGTGTCACTTGTTACGCACGCCGAGTCGGCATAACAATACAAAGAGAGATCAAGGCCTACTTCCAATGCTGGTGCATAAATCACTAAGGAAGTTAGAGGGGTTAAGACAGAATGGGCACCCAATTGACCTGTTCATCCAAAGGTTTGAAATCCTGAGGAAAGAGGTAGACATTGAAGACTACCACACGATTATGCTATTGAAAAAGGCAGTAGATCACAAAATCTATAAAAGAGCCAGCCTCAATGCAGTGTTGGCAGATGACAAATACCATCCAATGGTAATCAAATACCAGAGGATAGGTCAAACCTTCAAACAAATGGTGGTCGAAAGGGAACTGCCCAATGCCTGATTTCTTCCAAGGCAACACCCTGTCATCAACCCCAATCTGCAACGCCCACAGTTCACAGCAACTGGCACACAATCTGGGCGAGAAGCTCCAATGGAAATAGGAGTCTAGCAGGCTAGATCAAGCTCCTGACCCGATACAAGGATGTGCTTCCTGTGCAATCAATAGAGGCATATTACGCCAGATTGTCTGAAGAACCTGTACCAATGACCAGCACATCCCCCCCAACAACAACAAATGATGTAGGACTACAACCAAGGCACATACATGCAACTGCAAGAAAATGAATATGGCAGTTTTTATCAGCAGGCGCAGGCTGCCCAACACTACTCAAGTCGTTCCCTTCCCTTTCCCCCAGTTGCTGCACCAGTACTGCAAGCAGCACAGCAAGCCTTCACCTCAGAGGAGGCTGAAGCGTTCTATCGTGACAAGTTTGAGGCCACAGCCAAACACCAAGTGGCTGAGGCATTAAAAGAACACAGTGCATGAATGAAGAGGGTGTTTCCATACAAGGACCTTTATTGACTGTATGGACAATGATTTCCCTATCTCAAATCTTTCTTTGATACTTTGTAATATATCTACATTCTCCATAAGGGCATCCCAATTGAGTGTGGCACCAGAGTTTAATAATAGTGTGCTTAATTCCCTTCAAAAACAACAAAAATTATCACATATCTATAAATCCCTCAATTGAAAGGTCACAATGTATAGAACAATGACATTGTCACTCAGTGGAGAGTTTTCACTTCAGGCTGTCATATGTTGTCAGCAGAATGGCCAATGGGTTCGGCACAGGTTCAAAGCTCTCATGGACTCTGGTGCCTCCCACACTTTTATTGACTTGGACTATGTTACTCATTACGGTATACCCTACTTTACACTGCAAAACCTGATAAAGGTACATAACACTGACCAATCTGAAGGTGCCATTGGCCAGATCCAACATGCAGTAACCCTGATCATGGAGATGGCAGGACATTATGAAACCATAGATGCTTTTATTTCCAAATTGGGAACCCATCAGATGATTATAGGATATGATTGGCTTTACTGCCATAATCCTAACACCAATTAGATGAACCAGACAATAGACTTTCCCCACTGCACTTAATATTGTAAATTATGGGACTAGGACCTAAAACTTACGATACAAACCCCACTCATTTACATATCATAGAACCAGGACTAGAGAAGGAAGTACTCAAAACTTACCACGAGTTTCTAGATGTCTTTTCAGAACAAGAATCAACCAGAATGCCAGTATGAAAACCTTGGGACCATGCAGTGGATCTCAAATCAAACTTCATCCCGAAGTAGGGTTGAGTTATTCCCCTATCAGATATAGAAATGGAAGAAGTCCACATATTTATAGATAAGGAACTCAACAAAGGGTATATTAAACCTTCTAAATTCCCAGACATCACCCATTTTCTTTATTCCAAAAAAGGATGGTAAAAAATAAATAGTTATTCTAGTAGTGCGAGTACACGAGTAGGAATAGAATGTAGTCTTTGTCTGAGTGGCGGTGCTTCCGGGTCTCTCTCTCTTTCATTCCCTCACCAGTCTGCCTAGCAGTTGCATACCGACCTTTGCCTTTCTTTTTGCGCAGCAGTCACTCGTTTTCCTTTACCGCATTCTTCAATTCCTCCAACACTCCCTAGGTCGAGCACAGCAAGACACACGAGTCCTTTCCGACTATGGAACTTGACCCCGTTTTACCTCCGGATTTCACCCTACCCGGCTTCGCCACTCTCGTAGAACTCATGATCATAGCACAACAGGTAGACCAGGATGAAGCCATAGCCTTTCTCGAGCAACAATGGGAACAAACTGGTTTAGGAGGGGTGTGCCTAGACCGGCATGATGTCGAAGATCAAGGAAGGGATGTCATTGCCCCATAACAACATCCCAACCGAGGTGCACCACAACCTGATGAAGAGGATGGCCCCAGAGGAGAGCGAGGACGAGAAGAGCAGCTAGCAGATGCAGCACAACCACCAGGTTTGCAGCCTATCACATTCGACCCAGACGCATGCATCGCCACCTCCCTCACTGCCAGGCCTGCTGATTACGCCACCAAGCACATCAAAGCATGCAAACATGTACAACTCTGGTACTTCTCCAGGGAGGGACTGCACGAAGCTGCCCGCATGGTCAGGCAGTCTGATGAAAACGACGCCCTAGCCATAACCAAGGCAGAAGAAGGTCAAGTCACGGTGCGCTCTGCTGGTTCACTCATAGCCTCCAAGAATGCAAAGCTTGACCATCAACTCGCTTATAGTGAGTTCATGTATGCTAAAAACTTATTCCTCACTGCGATAGACAATGCAAAATGGGATGACGACGCCATCAACTCATTCAATTGGTTCTTCCACAACCTGGACAATCACCCTATGCGAAAGGAGGGAGAGAGGGGTGAAAGAGCACTGCTACATTATGCGTCCAAAGCCCGCATAGACTGGCATGACAAGCTTGTGCTGTGCAAAGCGTACAACATCGCCACCATCAATGAGGACCTTCTAGCCAAGATAGCGCGTGAACTAGACTCCAGAGAAGTCCAGGCCAACCTCAAAAAGGTATGTCCCAGTGCACATGAGAACCCTCACCAAACTAATCCTCCCTTCCCACATCCAAAAACCCGCTGCTTTTTATAACCAAAAAAAAAAAAAAATTAATCCACCACCACTGCTGCTGTCCAACCCTGCTGCTATTTTCCCTGCTGCTATTGAACCCACTGCCATCCCTGCTGCTGCTATGCCCCACCCCTACATTCTCAATGGTGTGGTTCATTCTGCTCTCCCAGTTGGATCAAGCCCACGCCACCCATTTCCAACTGTCAAAGCGAGGGCGACAGTTCACACAAGATACTCACAGCAGAAGACCTTCACGGTCTGCTTCCCCCCACTTCTCAAGCTCCACAAGAGGTCCACGCCCAATGCATAACAGATCAAAATCCAGGGAAAGGTCACCTCAACGCAGCTGGAGCCATGATAACAAGCGGTGACGCCCTTTTTGCAACAACAAAACTGTGTCAATCTGCCCCAAGTGCCTCAGAACACACGACGCCCACCCAGATCACCCCCCTGCAATGCGGCGTCCCTGTGGGATAATTCAGCACCCACCCACTGCACACGTGACCAGCAAGGACGCCTGCTCAACAAGAACGGGCAAGTCCTCTACTGGGATTTCCAATGGCCCCATGGTTGTTCAGGACAAGGACACAACCACGAGTGTTCGGGCTGTGGAAACACCAGCCATGTAGCTCAGGAATGCCCCCTTCACCAGTGCGCTGTTGACTCATCTGCAAAGTAGGGCCGTAACGCCCTATGACGCGGACGGTTGACGGGACATATTAATAAACCTCAAACTATTGCATAGACACCCGACACTACCTGAACAACTAATACATGGTTTCCATGTACATGCCCCCACCATAACCTGCTCATTCAACCCACCCCCTCCATCATCGCTCATCATGAAGCTTTCAGTGACATACTGCACAAAGAACTTGAGAAACAACAATACATAGGACCATTCAGTCAAGACACACTTGAAGCCATCATCGGGCCATTTCAATCCTCCCCCTTAAATATAATACCCAAGCCTGGAAAACCAGGGAAATTCCACCTAATCCAAAACTTATCATACCCTAACACACCCCGCCCAGACAAGGCCTTATCAATTAATTCACAAGTTGACCCATCCCTCTTTCCGTGCGAATGGGGCACCTTTCACACCATATGCATGCTGATTCACACCCTTCCATGAGGAAGCCAAGGAGTGACCAGGGACATAGTGGAGGCATACCGCACGATCCCGCTGCATCCCTCTCAATGGCCAGCGCTCGTCGTCCATGTTTCAGACAAACCCGCACTCTTCGCAGTAGATACCTCCTTATGTTTTGGCTACAGGCCCTCAGCAGGGACCTATGGCATGGTATGGGATGCTGGTTTAGATATATTTCGAGCTGCAGGCATAGGACCCATAGTTACCTGGGTGGATGACCACCTTTTCTTTCATTTACCACGCGACGCTGTCACTCATTATAATGACGTTCGCAAAGTTAAAGCTCGCATCATCGCCAAACAAGGTGGGAGACACAAAGATAATGGTCGCTGGTGGTTCAAGGGAGAGACCCTAGCAGATGGCACACACGAAGAATTCGCCGAAGATTGCACGCACACTATCCGAGATCTGACATCAGAGAGCACAGATGGTGTCACCTCATTGCACACATATGATCTTAGCCACATTGACCACATCTCCAACCTTTTGGGAATTCCCTGGGAGCTCTCCAAGGACACACCATTTTCTTCAATGCCGACATTCATCAGCTTCATATGGGATCTCGAGAACCACACTGTTTGCCTAACATCGGCAAAGCGCACTAAGTACATTAATGCAATACACGAATGGCTGCGCACAACAGCGCACAACCTCGAGCAAGTACAGAAATTGCACGGACGGTTGTCTCACACCTCTTTAGTCATTCCTGAAGGCAGCGCGTACCTCAACTCGCTACAATCGATGCTGGGAATTTTCGGCAATAGACCCTTCATGCCACGTAGGCAACCACGTGGCACGGTCAATGAATTACGCTGGTGGCTACATGCACTGGACTCCAAGCCCCCCATCCCAATCCTGCTGCACCCACACGCAACCAACCATCAAGCTTTCTCAGATGCCAGCACCAGTCACAGCCTGGCAATTGTCATCGGCCAGAAATGGCGTGCATGGAGACTGTACCAGCACTGGAAAGCAAACAGGCAAGACATCAGATGGGCGGAGAGTGTTGCATTCAAGTTCCTTGTCTGCACCTTGCTCACACTTGACCAATCTTGCATGCCACTCATGGTATATTGTGACAACCAAGGCGTTGTCGATGGCTGGAGGAAAGGCCGGAGTCAAAACTCCCCCATCAATGCCACTTTCCAAAGGGTACACAACCTCCTGGTATCCCCTCCCCATTGGATATTCACAGAATATGTCCCCAGCACTAAAAACCCAGCGGATGGACCATCTTGCAGCGAATATCCCCCCACCTCGCTCTTACTCCCACGGATTACCATACCCGAAGAAATCAGCAGCTATATCATTGACTTTGACAACCCCCAGTGCAACCAACTCTGCGTCTAACATTTATTTCTCACACCTGAATGCGCTACCCATGACAAAAACCCAGGCCACATGGAAAACCAACCATCTCACTTGCAACCACACAAAAATGAACAACGTACTCCCTCCTGAAACAGCCCTTCCCTACACAACAAATCTCACACCCTCCTTTTCCAAGCTGCATTCCCACTGCACAGCCAGAGACCATTTGGAGAAATGGCTCCCACATCTCGAATCGCTCTCTATCCTGGGCTCCCCAGTGATGTTTGAGCTCCAGGAAAGAGTCAAAGCCATCACCCTACAGGGTTGGGCAGAGAGCACCCATACCACATATAGTGCAGGACTCCTTGTTTTCCATGTTCTTTGTGACTGCAAAGGCATCCCAGAAAAAGATTGTGCCCCTGCCAGCACGGCCTTAATTTCTTCTTTCATTTCAGCACTCGCAGGTTCGCTCTCAGGCAAGGCCATCCACAACTATATTTACGGCGTCCGAGCCTGGCATACACTCTATGGACTGCCATGGACAATCAAACAGGACAAGCGCAAACCGGTCACCACCCAGATGATGTCGCTTGTCAAGAGCAAGCTCGACCAGGCCAACCACTTTGATGTGGCATTCTTTGCTTGTCTTACTACCACGTTCTACATGGCAGCACGGGTAGGTGAATTCACACTCCGCAAGCTCAACACTTTCGACCTGGCAGAGCACATAACCCACAGAGGCGTACGTGACGACATTGACCGCAACGGCTTACACACCAAAGTTTTTGCTCTCCCGCACACAAAATCCAGCACCCTGGGCAAGGAAGTACACTGGGCTAAGCAGGATGGACCCACAGACCCCTCGGATGTGTTTGACACACACATGAGAATCAACAATCCTTCTGCTGATGGCCCACTTTTTGCCTACTGGACAACCAAAGGCTACAAGCCAATCACAAGGCAATCATTCATTGTGCATCTTAATAGGCTCGCTGAAGCAGCAGGGCTCAACTGTGTGCATGGACACGGAATACGCATCGGAGCAACACTGGAATACCTACTCCGAGGAGTTCCCTTCAATGTCATGAAGGTGAAAGGTCACTGGGCCAGTAATGCCTTTCAACTATACCTCAGAAAGCATAACCAGATCCTAGCTCCTTACATGCAGTCTATGCCACCCGAAACAGCACTGGAATTCACCAGGCTAGCAATGCCACCAGTGCGGTAATCACCCACATCGTAAGTACAGCCCTGCTAGAGTGTGGGATCCGAGCATCACCTCGTCGCGTTGGGCCTCTCCTAATTCTTGGGGAACACAGCTGACACTCGGGCCCCACAGGTTCTCTCTCAGATCACAGCTGGAAGGTGCTTCATACCTTCGCCCACACTCGCTCTCTCTCTCTCTGCAGCTCAAGCCACCTGAATGATGAACAAAGATAGTTATTCTAGTAGTGCAAGTACATGAGTAGGAATAGAATGTAGTCTTTGTCTGAGTGGCAGTGCTTCCAGGTCTCTCTCTCTTTCATTCCCTTACTGGTCTGCCTAGCAGCCGCACACCGACCTTTGCCTTTCTTTTCACCCTCCCTCCACACCCTCTCGATTCCATTTGAGTCAGCCAGTTTAGTATTTATCCGGAATCGCCTTGCAGGACCCTGCTGTCGCATTCTCCTGAACCACTTGCCCATGACCAACTGCATGCAAGGCCTTTTCCCAGCCCGCCCACACAGCTGACACTCGGGCCCCATAGGTTCTCTCTCAGATCACGGCCGAAAGGCGCTTCGCGCCTTTGTGCCTTCGCCCACACTCGCTCTCTCTCTCTTTGCAGCTCAAGCCACCTGAACAACGAACAAAGATGGTTATTGACTATAGATATTTAAATGAGGGTACCATCAAGAATTCCTATCCTCTATCCCTGATCCCATAATTAATCGATTGGCTGAAAAATGCTGACATGTTCACTGCCCTTGACTTATATTGGGGGTACAACAATTTGCAGATAAAGGAAGGAGATGAATGGAAAGGTGCCTTCGTCATACCTGTTATGCTGACTTGGCATGTGTAACAAGTGACACAACCATGTTCCATTCCCTACCACAGGTGATGTGGTCAAACATGTCTCTTCCACTATACAGGTAGAACCTAGCCTAGGATGGAGAGTCCTAGTGCTCTAGTGCCAGTGTGAATGTTCCTGTGGCGAACTGCCCCAACTGTGTCGGTGTTCTGCAGAGAGGCAACAGGAAGGGGTGCAAATAATCAAGAAGATCGGAAGTGCAACGGTGGAGATGACTTCCAACCTAGAGCAAGTGAGGCGACTAAGTGAAGCGAGCAGAACAAGTTGACCAGACATGGTATATTGTGTAGATCAAAGTCAGAGTTATGTACATGGGTGCTTAGAAGCAACTATATATATGTTTAGATGTGCTTTAGGGGAGGCTTCTGAGAACCATAAATAGAAGAGTGGCTGATACTATTGTAAGAGGAAATATGGGATTGGGAGATACTAGGTTGTGCATGAGAGAGTACAGCTGAGGTCCAAGTGACAGTAGAGGTAATGGTAGTGGGGGCAATTGGTTCAAAGGTGCCCAAGTTGGTGGCACTCATAGCATTGCCCATAGATGAGGAGAGCTCGAGAGGCAGGGGCAGCGAGGACAGGTATGTCCAGGGAGATTGTTTCAGGAACAGATCTCTGACCCATGCCTGGATTGGTGGCAGGCACCACAACGTCACTGGGGGCAGCAATATTATGGATGACTGGGGGGGCATTCAGGTGACAGTAGGGGCAATGGTAGTGGAGATAATTGGTCTGGAGATGTCCAGGTTGGTGACACTCATAGCATTGTCCATGAACAAGGGAAGCTCAAGAGGTGAGGGCAGCAAGGGTGGGTATATTCAGGATATTGGGATGATCATCCACTGGAGATATGCCATTGGGATGGATAAAGGAGTTCCAGGAAGAAATGGTGGGAATGGGGGGAGTGTGAGGGCTTCTTGTTGCAGAGTCTCCCAATGAGGGAGGAGTAGGGTTGGCAGGGAAAGCATGTGGACGAGAGGGGAGTCCAACTAAGAATATCAGGGCACCTCATTGGCATAGGCGTCTGGCAGGACCCAAAAGGGGTCGTTCAACTGGAGACATGGATGGGTTGGCTGATATGGGGGTAGGGGTCTGGCTAGCATGGATGATGGAGGGAGTGTTGATGGCGGTGGTGGAGGCATCTCTATCATTGCTACTCCTTATTAATCATCTAACTGGCATTGTAGGGAGTCTATTAACTCCATTAGGGCCAGAACTTCTGTAGAGACTTTCCAGGGTGGGCTTGGAGACAGAGGGCTGTCCTCTGGTCGGAGCATGGGGAGGGGTTGGGGTATTTCTGGGGGTGAAGAAAAATGTACACTCTTCTTGCATGAGCATGAAGAGGACTGGAGCGAGGTGGTGTTCAAGGTGTCAGAGTGGGAGAAGTGAAATAGAGAAATTGAACCCCTTGTCATAGAGGTAGTCCAAGATTCATTTGCATATCTGCAAAAGGAGCATCGTCGGATGCATCTCTCCAGTGTGATGGGCACCTGTCTCACTCCAGTGGGGCCAGGTAAGTAGGGTGCAAAGGGCACCAAACATCTCGGAAAGGTCAATAAGCTGGGTGATGCTGGGATTGCAGAGGAAGAACAAAATGGTCCTAAGGGTGGAGAGGATGTCTCTGTCCTCCAGGAGTCCAGCATAGTAAATTCGGCAGGCATATGCAGGGAGGC
>JBBPSM010000103.1:12205-24607 GCA_038093595.1 Butyriboletus regius
GCCGCCCACATTGAGCGACCCCCACACTTTCACAGGTCATCGCCGAGTCCGACCCAAAGCGTTAGCTTATCCTCAATATCATACGTACAAGAATGGCCCACAGCCATGGTCCCGGCCATTATCCGGAGCTCAACTACGGATCCGGGGCGAAATGGATCAAGAACTTGACCCAAAGCCGGCTCTCGACATTCCTTGGCGGTCATTTTGAAAACGTCAACCTCTCCTCTGTGCTCTATACACACAGACTCGATGGTCTCAACTACGTGGACCTGCAAGTCTGGAGTGCCCCCGGGCTGTCGAAGCCCCTGTTCAAGGAAGCAATCCAACAGACATTTAAACCTGCGAAGAAAGGCGACTCGTTTGGGCCATCTTGTGAGCCTCTGATGTAAATCCGTTGTGACTTGCGTCTGACACAATTAACAGGGGTACGACCGTCCTAAAGTGCCATCTCCAAAGGGATATATTTGACTGACATCTCCTTTCACAGACAAATCATTGGTGGAAGCTCAAGATTACCATCCCATCTGATTGGAAGCAGTACGAACGCGTCCAGCGTGCGTCTATTTCTCCACCGTCGCGACGAAACCGTTCTGATCAACTGGCAGTCGAGTTTGATCCTGGATGTGAAGCCATGATATTCACTCCAGAGGGTTTGCCATTGCAAGGTTTGTCTCGAGAATCAAATCGTCGACCCATCCACTTATCATACGTCTTCAGGGATCACCGGTGGTGGTGGTGGTGACCGTCGCGTGGAGCACATTATCCCTCGTGAAGCTGTCGAACGTGGTACCTACGAAGTAGTCATTGAATCCAGCTGCAATGGCATGTTTGGAGTGCCATGGAGTGGCGATATTATTGCGCCTCCGGAAGTGAGGCAACTTATTTGCTCCTTGAATAACGTTCATGTGGATTCCAGATGAACAGATACTTCAACTTGGCATCCGCTGATATAGTGGTTCCTAACCAAGACGCATGTATGTCCAAGGTCGATGTTTTTGGGATTCCCGTTAATCATCTGTTATTAGGGCACCTCATGTGGGACTTCAACACGCTGAGAGAGATCGTCGATAATCTGCCAGGCAACAGCCCGCTACAAAACAAGGCGCTAGTGACTGCAAATGCAATCATGAACGCCTTCAAGACAGGCGACCCAGAGAACATCAAAGAAATGCGAGACATCGCAGAAAATGTCTTTGGAAAAGGTTGGCAGGTAAAAGGTGCGGACGTTTACCAAGAGGGCCCGGAAAAGGCCCAAGTCGTCGGCATCTCGTACTGCCACATTGTGAGATACTACAGCCATCTGACGAAGCTTCGTTAATGCGCCGCATAGGATACAGCTTGGCTATGGCCATACCGAGTCACACAGCAGAAGACTGCGAGATCGTGGTCAACTCAAATCGATCTTATGGAGCGTTATCCGGAACACAGATTTGCTTGCTCACAAGCACAACAATTCAAGTGGTTGGAGGAGGTGATTTTATCACTAGCTTGCGTAGATAAGGAGGTTGACCTTGTGACGCAATACAGCAATATCCACCCTTGTTCAAGAAGATTCAAGAAAAGGTTGCATCTGGGCAATTTCATCTCATTGGTGGTGCCTGGGTTGAAAATGACGGAAACATGCCATCTGGCGAGGCCCTTGTTCGACAGTTTGTGTATGGCCAGCGGTATTTCGAATCTCGGTTCGGTCATCGTTGCGAGACGGCTTGGTTACCCGATTCGTTCGGGCTGACTGCTGCGTACCCTCAGTTGATCAGAGATTCGGGGATGAAGTATTTCTTCACGCAAAAGCTTTCCTGGCGAGTATGATTATTAGTGTGTGCGAGAAGCTTCTCATGATTGTTCATCTCTCCAGGAACAATATGTACGTCATTCAATCTACTAAACCTTTCCAACGGCGGACCATGACGACTATAGAAATGTTTTTCCTCATTCGACCTTCAATTGGGTGGGCATTGATGGCACTCAAGTCTTGTGTCACATGACTCCGGTTGGTAAGAGATTTATGGTGATAACACTAGATAATTGTAGTCATTTGACCACTTGATAGATACCTACACAGCCCAAGCAACTGTTGGCGATGTGAACAAAGGTATCTCAAATCACAAGGTCAGCTGTGCTTCATCAGTGATTTCTGTTACTCAATCATGACAGAATCTTGAATCGAACGATTCCGCCCTTCTCGTCTTCGGAAATGGTGACGGTGGTGGGGGTGCCCTCCCAAAAATGCTTGAGAATGTATGTTCGCGTCAAACACAGCACACTCCGTCTTTGACAGTTGGATAGCTTCGCCGAATCCGGGCAGTGAACAACACCCAACGCGAACTCCCGCCTGTGAGCATGGGTAGCACAGTGGAGCAATTTTTTGAAGACATAGAACGAGAGTCAAAAGAAGGTAAAACGCTTCCGGTCTGGTGCGGCTTTTCCTATCTCCTTTGTGCTGTTTTACTCATTGGCGGCAGGCGTGGAGAATTATATCTCGAGGTATACTGTCTCCTTATACATGATGCCACATTCCGTCTTATCGTCCCACCAGTTCCACCGTGGTACATATACTTCCCACAGTGAGTGAGGATGCCGATCAAGTGCGAAAGTCTTGTGGATCATAATGTCGAATTATTAAGGTTCCATCAAAAAGGGTAACAGGAAGAGCGAGATCCTGTTGCGAGACGTTGAGGTACGGAAATTTCGCTTCGTCACCCGTCCCGAGTTGAATGTTCCGCAAGCGCCTTGCAACCCTCGCAACGCTCTTCAAATCTGGACGGAGCTCATATGTATACCCGAAGGCCACGATCGACGACTGTTGGGAGAAGGTCCTCCTGAACCAATGTTTGTATAGTTAACTTCTCTTGTTCCGTGGCTGATCTCTTTTTATAGTCCATGATGGTATGTTTGACGCGAAAACAGAGTATTATGGATGAACTAATTGATTCTTGACCTCAGTTCTTCCCGGATCTGCTATGTAAGCGTTCCATAGGAACGGAAGTGCACAGGCTGATTCTTTGACAGCGGAATGGTATACGATGACGCTGACCAACTGTATTCTGAGGTACACAAGGATTGTCAAGTTCTTCTTGAAGACGCTCTTGGCGTCCTTCTCTCCGACACTGTACCTCTGTCCGAGAATTTTCCGATTTCGCAGCCGTTTAACGTCATAGGAGTCAATACAACACCATTCGCTCGTCGTGATCTCATCAAGATACCTCTGTCTGGAGTTGGTCAGAACTTACTTTCGAAGCCCACACAGACGACTGTGGACGGAAAACACTGTTATGTACTACTGCAGACTGAAGAAAATGAGGCACTTGCTCAGCCAGCGGCTGTGCCCAGTGAACATGGACCCGTGTCCGGTAAGTGTACTGTAGCTCATTAAGTTCTTAATGTGACATGTCTCCAGCATACACCAATGGCTCGGATCACGTCATCTTGAGGAGTCCAACTCTGCAGCTCACAATTTCGCAGGGACGCATCACCAGCTTGTACGATGTGAAGCTCAAACGAGAGCTGCTCCCGAAAGGCAGGACCGGGGGATTGGTGATTTTCGAGGATCGACCCAATTACTGGGATGCATGGGGTTCGTTCTGAATTCCGTTGTTTGTTCATAGTTTCCTTAACGTTTTTCTTGTTCGCTAGATGTCGAAATCCACCATCTCGAAAAAGCGACACCCCTGCAGTTCTCCGGTGTTCGTGTCATTGCCGAAGGACCCCTCAGAGCCTCCGTACAAACGCAGGTCAAGTTCGGACAGAGTACGATTAACGTCACCGTTCGTATTACTTTGCGTTCCCGTCTATCCCACTGATCGATGTTTAATAGATTTCTCTGGATGCGTTCTCAAGTGAGCCAATCATATCATATACATAAATTATGAGATGCGAATGATGTCCGTTTCGCAGCTACTACGAAGGCAAATTCGCGGCCACTCTTTACCTTCGATGCCGAGGTAGATTGGCGCGAAAGACACGAAATCTTGAAATGTGAGTACTTGGTGATCATGTTCTATGATCCTCGATAATTTGTCATGACAGTTGAGTTGCCACTTGACATCAACAATACGGTTGCTACATACGAATCTCAGTTTGGGTGGGTCCAGCGAACGACGCTCAAGAACACCACACTCGATGCAGCCAAATTTGAAGTCTGTGGTCACAAGGTATGATGCCGGTTTTGGCTTGAATGTTGTTGCTTATGATTTCCCAGTTCGCGGATTTCAGCGAGTACGGATATGGTGTCGCACTCTTATCCGAGTCAAAGTACGGGTATGCATGCGAAGGGAACGTCCTTCGTCTTTCTCTCCTGAGGGCAGCCACGGCCCCTGATGCTGAGCAGGACCAAGGCACGCGGGGTTTCCCACCCTTCATTGCATGCTCGAAGAACTCACAAATCTGTGCACATTAGGAAAACATGAATTTTCGTGGGCAGTCTTGCCCCACGTCGGTTCCTTCTTGGAGTCTGACGTACCAAGGGCCGCTTATATCTTTAACTCTCCACTCCACCGTGAGTAAAGATTTGAGACTGCTAGGGTTTGGCTGGGAAATTGATGGGTCCATGTATATACAGTGAGAGCCGTGCCTCAGAATGCCCCTCACCATCCGCCGATCGTCTCCAGATCTCCCTTTTGGCTTGAGGGTTCCCCAAATGTCTTCCTTGAAACGATCAAGCGAGGCGAAGGCGACGACTTTGATTCAAAGAGCGCGAGCAAGATAGTCGTCCTGAGACTGTACGAGGCCTTTGGCGGTCATGGACGTGTCCAACTCCGGATTTCTCCACACGTCCGGGTGGTGGATGCCTACCTGACGAACCTGCTCGAGGACCACAAGACGGCGCTGTCGTTCGTGCCTGATGCCGATGTGGACGTGGACGCCAATGACCACGCCGCCGCTTCCTCGAGCTGTCGGTCGGACCTGGATTTCCGCGGGTTCGAAGTCAAGACTGTGAAATTGGTGATTGCCGATAAGAACTGGATCCAAGGCGCTCAATCGGATGATGGTGCCAGGTACGATGTTCGTGTGTGTGTTGTACGCTGAAGAGGACGTATTGATCTTCTCTTTGCAGCACATCAAAACACAGTAGTTGGGTGAGTGTCGGGGAAGAATGAGCGAGTAAGCTGAATGAACTGAATGTTTTCGGTGTTGTACCAATACTGAGTGTGTAGGGAAAGGGGACGGTGTATGCGTTGTGTTGTGCTGTACAAGTACTACGGTGTACGTATGGAAGCTAGCGATGCAGCCCTTGCTATGACGACTCTACCTGCTTTGAATCCTGATGACAGTGACTGCATCCTTGGGCACGCCAAGCAACCTTGGGTGGTTCGGTCATTTTTAGAAAGGAATGGGGAATCTACCCCTTCCGCCGCGTTTCGGTTTTCCCAAACCCCGTGCTACTGAAACACACTAGTACTGTCATCGGTCACATTTAGTAGAAACTATAAGTATCAGTAGTATGTATTTGCTAGCACCGCTTACAACCGCACCCAGCAAGTGGCTAATGACGACCCTCATCCACACACCTATCGAAGAGATCCCAAAGGTGACGAACTACCCACCCGTCTCAGTAGGTTTATGATCACTGTTGACGCGCGTGTGGCACACAGATCAGGGAGACGCTTCGAGCAACGTTCAAGACGGGCGTCACTCGTCCGCTCGCATGGCGAAAACACCAACTCTACCAGCTCGCTCGGTTGGTACAAGACGAGACCGATGCGATATGCGACGCACTCGCCAAGGATCTCTCGAAACCGAGAGTGGAAGTTCTCTTCGCCGAAATCGGGGCCATCGTCGAGCGTGCGACCAAGAGCGCAGAGCAGTTGGATATTTGGGCGAAGCCTGAGCACCCCGAGGTGCCGGATTGGCAAAAAGGATGGAAACCGACGTGAGTTGTTGCTCTACAATGCGATGTTGGGAGTCGAATCTTCCCCTTCGGACTTGACGTTGGCGATCTCACCCGGGTCGGTTGCAGTGTCCTCAAGGCACCAAGGGGCACCGTGCTCATCATTTCGTGCGTCATCATTCGAATAAATTTGTTTCAGCCTGAAGCTCATGGCGTGTGTGTGTGCGGATACAATTGATATAGGCCGTGGAATTATCCCGTTATTCTCACCTTTCAACCCCTCCTGGGGGCTATCGCCGCTGGCTGCTGCGCGGTGATCAAAACTTCGGAAGTCGTTCCTCACTTCTCCCAGCTGATCGCGGACCTACTCCCCAAGTACCTCGATTCTTCCGCCTACCGGATCGTGAACGGTGCCGTGCAAGAGGTGACCAGGCTGCTCGAACTTCAGTGGGACCACATCTTCTATACGGGGAATAGCCGGGTCGCTCGGATCATTGCTTCCGCAGCTGCCAAATATCTCACGCCACTCTCGCTCGAACTTGGTGGGAAGAGTCCTGTCCTTGTGGATCCCGCTTATGACATGGACTTGGCGGCTAAGCGTATCCTGTGGGGAAAATGTAACAACGCCGGACAGGTAAGACCGCGTGCCTGCGTCGTCTATCTTTTTTTCTGGAATGTCGTCATGTGATGGGATTCAACGTTCTAGATCTGCGTCGCACCGGACTACATCCTCGTGCACTGGACGAAACAAGCCGAACTCGTCCAGGGCTTCAAGAAGGCATACAAGTCATTCTTCCCAGATGGCGCGCTTGGCGACTCGCATTACGGAAGCATCGTGAACGAATTCCACTTTAACCGCCTGAGCTCTCTACTCGATCGTACGAAAGGCGAGAAAGTAACCGATGTACTTGAGGGAAGGAAGGACGCCGCGAGGAAGCGAATCGAACCCACTTTGGTAATCAATGTCAAGGACGGTGATTCCCTTTTAGAAGAGTGGGGATTTGTGCAGTTTTAGCGACCGTTTGGGCTCACCTTGAAGTTCAACAGAGAGCTCTTTGGTCCCATCTTGCCCATCATTCCTGTTGATGGCCTGGGTGAAGCGGTTGCGTTTGTCAATGCGCGGTATGTCGTGGGTTATATGGATGGATTCCGGTTCACGCTGAACGGCTAAAAGATCTCACCCCCTCGTTATGTACGCTTTCACGGAAGACCCTATTTTCAAGCAGCAACGTGCGTCATTCTTGACCCTTATTTGCGTGTTTCGCGTCACGCGCCTCTCCTAGTTATCGACGAGACCCAGAGCGGCGGAATCGTCTTCAACGATACGTTTCAACAACTTGCCGGTATGTCACATGACTGGATCTTTTGTTCCTGGCGGAGCGCGACGTCATTGGTTGCAGCGACCACTCCACTGCACTGACATGCTATACTGTCCTGCCACATTGCTGATTCTGATTCTGATGGGCTGTCTAATGTAGTGAATGAACTCCCTTTCGCTGGCGTTGGCGAGTCGGGATGTAAGTGCTGAACTAGCTTGCCTCCGATGCCCACGCGGACCTAACCCCGATCTAGATGGATGCCAGGTTATGAAGTACACCTACGACGCTTTCACACAGCTGAGAAGCTCCGTTGATATACCAAAAGAGTACGTCGTAGATTGCTTCTCTGTGCCTGGGCTCTGCTTCCGGGGTTCGCTAAATTTGTTTCGCTCTCTTCAGAGCGGAGCCGTTCCTCCAGCTGAGGTACCCACCTCATGCGCCAGAAGCAGTCAAGGCACTCACCAGCGCAGCGTATCTCCCTATACCTCGAAGCACGCCAGATGGCCGCTGAGCGGGCGCCAATGGGGTTAGGAGGATATTACGAAGGAACAGCATTGAAGCGTTGTGACGTAGGATTCGTTCGAGTCCTGTGCACCGGTATCTAAGCGACGTTCACGAGGGGTACTTCATCCGTCCCCCGTTTCCAATGCGCAGCTCATGTGACAGTAATGTTCCGAGGTCTTGAATTAGTGAGGGTGGAGTAACCCTCTTTTTATAATGACGTGGCGTGGCTTGTAGACTGTAAACTCATTGATGATGACTACAGTCAACTCTCTCCTAACACATACCCATCAGGAAAGGGCAAAAGCTATGGGTTATTGAGGAGTATGTACTATCAGAGAGGCTGTACAGTGGCTCCAGGCAGTTTGGATACCGGAAATGCTATGGGTTATGAGGTTGTGTGGGTTATGTAAGGTATGTGTTAGGAGGGAGGCTCGTCACACGACTCGTCCGTTTTGCGAAACACCGCCGCCGTGATCCGATGTCCGAGGGAATTGACATCGGATGGTATGTAGGTTTCACTCCCTGGATATACAGCTCAATTCATTTCCGCAAGGAAGTAGTGCTGTGAGGGAGCATTAAGCAGTATGGTTGGCTAACACGGCAAGAAGGATCCATATCACTCGGATAAGATTGTACTGCGGTCCCAGCCAGTCACTCGCCGGCCACTTATCATAATATTGGCGGTTTGGATTTGTGATCAACCGCTACAGTCTGGAATCCACACGGTCGGCTAAAATATGTGAAAAAGTGGCGCCCCGCCTTGGAAAGCAGGCTGTCACCGATTTTAGAGGGTAACGGCATCACCGCACGAACACATGATGGACCCTCCTGATTTGGTTGGCACACTCCTTGATGGTATTTAAGCTTCCCATGCTCTTCCTGTTTCCCCGCTTGACCCGCCTCTGTCCGTTCGTGCGTTGTCCGTTTGTGCCATCACAACGATGTCGGACGCACCAGAGATTAAACAAGATACACGGGTACCTCACGACGAGCACCAGCACGAGCACCATCATCCTAAACTCGACGCCCACACGAGAATTATTGCGTGAGTACCAATCATGCCTTTCCTCCTCGCTGCTCGACAACTTCGCTGGCACGCAGTAATACAGATGCCAAGTTGGCCAATCCATTGCGGGGTATCCCTCATGACCAGCTCATGTCTGATGTCGAGGTCTTTGCCAAAGAGCGTGGGCTGACACACATTCTCCCCGATTTGAAAAAGGGTGCTCTTCTCGCACAGGACCCCGAAGGTGCGTTTTATCCAACCCGCTCTTCTTGCGCATTAGACCCACAGGCTATTCCATAGCACATAACCGCCTGGACGTCTTCACCGAGGAAGACAGGCAGGTCCTAAGCGACGAGGTGAACCACAAGTGGAAACAAACAGGAATGCTCTACTATGTCAGTGTAACCCACATATTTGGATGGCAGAGTCGTAATCTTTTACCCTAGATGGTCATCATGTCTTCCCTGGCAGCTGCCGTACAGGGTATGGACGAGGCTGTGATTAATGGCGCTCAGATTATATATCCAGCTCAATTTGGAATTGGTGATCCAACCAGTAGTGAGCACCCCAGTTTTATATTTGATACCACCTAGTCACTCATCAATGTTTAGAACGAGACGGATGGCTTATCGGGGTCGTGAACTCTGCCCCATATCTGTACGTTCTCAGGCTGCTCACTTGGCCCGCCCTTGACTGGACGTGTGTACAGATGTTGCGCAACTGTCTCTTGCTGGATGACTGACCCTCTCAATCGATGGCTCGGTCGCAAGAAAGTCATTTTCATCACGTGCATGATATCCTTCCTTACTTGCATCTGGTCTGGTCTCACCAATTCATGGTGGCATCTCTTCATCGCACGGTTTTTCCTCGGATTTGGTATTGGCCCCAAATCCGCCACCGTTCCTGTATACGCCGCAGAATGCTCCCCCGCCCCGGTCCGTGGAGCGCTTGTCATGATGTGGCAGATGTGGACTGCATTTGGTATCTTCCTTGGTGACGTTGTCGACTTGGTGTTTTACTTCATCCCCGATACGCCTGGCGTCACAGGCCTGAACTGGCGCTTGATGCTTGGATCGGCAGGTATCCCAGGCTTGATCGTTTGTGTCCAAGTTTTGTTTGCACCAGAGTCTCCTCGTTGGTTAATCAGCAAAGGTCGCTACGAGGATGCCTTTAATGAGCTGTGTCGCCTCCGTTTCTCTCCGGTCCAGGCCGCAAGGGACCTCTACTACATTCATGTGCTGCTAGAAGCGGAGAATGAGATGAAGCAGGGGAGGAATCGTGTCGTAGAAATGTTTACCATACCACGGAATCGGAATGCGGCACTCGCAAGTTGGATCGTCATGTTCGGCCAGCAGTTCTGTGGTGTCAACGTCATTGGCAAGTCACTCTGTTTGCAAAGGTGTTTTCGTGCTTAACGAATGATCATAGCCTACTACTCCTCTAACGTCTTCCTTCAATCCGGTTCCACACAAGTTGCTGCCTTGGCTTCATCCATTGGTTTTGGTGCATTGAACTGGATTTTCGCACTCCCGGCCGTGTTTACCGTGAGTGTGCATGATATTTTCCATACGCTCTCCATTGAAACGACGAGACATAGATTGATACCTATGGCCGTCGCAATCTCTTGTTATTCACGTTCCCATGCATGGCGATCTGTTTGCTCATCACAGGTTTCTCCTTCTGGGATGGTTTCCAGCAGGGTCGTACTGCGGGAGTCTCGATTGGGATATGTAAGTGTGATATCTGACGGCACTTGTTCTCTCTGACACTCTGTGTCAGATCTCTTTGCAGTCTTTTATTCGCCAGGGGAAGGTCCTGTTCCGTTCACCTATTCTGCCGAAGCATTCCCACTCTACATTCGTGACATCGGGATGTCGTTTGCAACTGC
Source organism: Butyriboletus regius (assembly GCA_038093595.1). Taxonomy (NCBI): domain Eukaryota; kingdom Fungi; phylum Basidiomycota; class Agaricomycetes; order Boletales; family Boletaceae; genus Butyriboletus; species Butyriboletus regius. The sequence goes on from JBBPSM010000103.1 coordinate 22,750, forward strand.
GACAACTTGGTTCTGGAACTTCGTGCTCTCCATTACATGGCCATCACTCGTCCTTGCTCTCAAACCACAGGGTGCCTTTGGGTGGTACGCTGCCTGGTGCTGTATCCTTTGGGTCCTCATCCTTTTGTTTGTTCGGGAGACCAAGGGTAAGACGCTCGAAGAACTGGATCAAGTCTTTGCGGTGCCCGCGCACGTCCATGCTGCATACGGACTTCGCCAGATTCCATACGGGATCAAGAAGTTTATATTGTTCCAGAATCCTGTTCCGGAGGAGCTATATCTCGCCGAGTCGGAAAGTGAGGAGAGCAGTAGGGTCGACGAAAAGGGTAGGAGAGAGATTCGGGACGATGTAGGGACGGCGTGAAAGTGGACTGTTTCAATTTGAGCTGACGCCTCGCGTGCGCGTCGTGGTAGCATACCTTTAATTCGTGCTTTTGCATGTACGATTGGTGCGGGTCTTTTTTAATTCCATTGTAGTGAGATTATGATAGTACGAACCTTTACGAATTTTTGTTGTTTCATCAAGCGAGAATGGAAGCATCGTTTTTGCTTCTGATGGCACAAGCCAACCCTGACTAAACGTCTGATGGCAATCAATAGAGTTAGGGCAGCACTGCCTCCAATGAGGTCAGCCGAAACAAAGACTGAGCAAAATCGGAGACTCGTACTAGGCGATAATCTCAAAAGTCGCGACCATACGACAAGTGAGAGGTTTAATCTCAAAGCGATAATCTTGGTATTGTTCGGATGCACGGAAACGGTGAGGAACGACTCATCGGGAAGAGTCCATGCAAGCGCGAAAAGTACGGGCGGCCGAAGTTACTCGGGGCTCGCCTACCTCCTGAAAAAAAGAAAGCAATGATTCACCCGACTGCTCATTTATCTATCTTCGTCCAAGCACCGGGTGTTGTACAACATTGAAACAGAAAGAGGCAGGGATAGGTAATGCAGCTGACGGAGGCGAATTTCGATCCACGTTCGATGATCGGTTTCCCCATAAGTGCATAGGTTTCGTTCGTCGTGAAACTCACCTCGAACTTCATTGGGTGGCGATCTGATTTTTTCGGAGAGCGCTTGGATGCACGAACGTTGTCATCGATTCACAGAAGAAATAGGGATATGCGGTGTACGATTTGTCAAAGGTGTGTTCGGACTCGTCATACTAGGCAATATATGCCAGTGGTGCTGATGCCGAACGTTTAGGGTTCAAGCTAATAACCTGTACTAGCTCGAGTGTCAGGCTGTACTTATGGTAACTGTCAGCTGTAGCATGTCCGAGTCGTGCCGCCAGCCTATCAGGCAGAGAAGCTTTGATCCGGGAGTGCTTGTCGTAAGTGCGTGGAGTACCAGCGCCTGATAGTTGCGTTGACATCTATACGAAGAATCATAACAGTGCGACTAGGAGTCCACTCACCGGGTTCGGCAGATGGGGAACAATATTCGTATAGAACAGAAAGCATGCGGGCGCAAGTGCCAAAACGAGGATTCGGATTCACAGCAGATATTCTTAATGCAACTTGAAGCTTGAAGTCGCGCTCCGGAGCGATGTTTTCGGCATACAAGGTGGACTTTGAATGTGGCATCTCCGACTGAAAATGCCTAATTTGGCAAGTTGTGTAGTTCATCGCAACCAATAACTTTACTTCTTCAAGTTCGTCGAAACGATGTTCCATATTAATATCGGGATGACGGATCAAGCGGACGGTGGCACTTATATGACGAGACGAGTCTGTCCTTTTGGAAGTCTTAACTCCCCTCATTCAAACTATGAACGCCAGTTTTAGAGGCGAGAAAACGTTCCAAAAATTTTGGGCTGTGCGTTTGTTCAACCCGATTCAATATAGACCCTTTGTGATCC
>JBBPSM010000104.1:12292-24422 GCA_038093595.1 Butyriboletus regius
GATCTTCTTGGACGAGGTCAAGGGGAGGGAAGATATCGAGAATGCGTGGTACTTGTACGTACCTAGTTTGGTTGGCGCTGGGACGGCGTTGTTGGTCGTTGGCGTGATTGGCGCGCTGAGCTTTTCGTCGTGGAGGCGAAACCAGGGCTCTTGAATGCGTCGGAGGATGGTTGGCATTTATCTGTAAGCTTTTTTCTCTTTTTATGGTCGCTTGACGGTACATATATTTTTTGTTTGCTGTGCTGAACGTCGTATGCTAGTCGAACATTGTTCTTGATTGTATAGAGCAAAAACTTGACTCGTTTCTGCATGCATGAAATGTTGGTAGCCAGGTTTCAAGAAGAGGCCTGCTTCATTGCACATAATATTAAACCAGGGTGGGTGTCAAATGATGGAACTATAGAATATTGGCCCAGGATCTTGCAGTGGAACATCCATCAGCAAAAAGTCCCAAACCTGATGAAGCCATACAAGGCTCCCCATGTCTACCAGTACTGGCAGGGTCTGGCCACCCTTGGCACCACTTTTTGGAGGCCCCTACAGTGATCCACCACCACTTGCATCAACACTGTCAGTTGTGTCAATCACACATAACATGTTTCATTTAACCTGGGATCATACTATATATATATATATTGAATCCAATTTATGTCCTGTTGGGGTATGTGTACCCTACATACATATAACCCATTGCAAGATTCCATTCCAACAGACAAACTGAAATGCCAGCACATTCATTGATCAAGTTGTCAGATTACTCAACTGTGCTGAAAACATCCATTATTTCAATCTGTATCACATTCTGCACCATTCAACTATGCTGCTAGAAAGCATCATTGCCATTGAAGATGAACATGTGGTGGGTATTGACCCCACCTTCTCATTCATCTCTCACATAGCTCCTGACAAAGAGATCTTGTTCAAGGGACCACATGTTATGCCGACTAGGCGTGTGTAACAAGTGACATGACTGTGTTCCATTCCCTACCACAGGTGGAAAAGAGAGGAGTGGGGCATGGGGAGCTTTAATATGAAAATCCTGATTGGAACATTCCACAGATTTGCTCTTTGCCAATATCCTTCAGCAATTATGGCTGATTGTGCTATTGTCCATGTTGTCCACCATGGCTAGTAACCGCACACTCCACTGGTAACCGAAGGATCTCCACATCCAATTTAAAGTCCTTTGCCCAACCCTCCCCAGCATTCTATCTTTCCTCTGTTTCGGCACCAACTTGCCATGCAAAAGCAAGTTCGATTCTGGATCCCAGGTAAGTGTGACTATGCTCAGTCTAGGGAAAGGTTTATGATTTTCCAAAGCAGATGGATCCTCGGTCGCAAGCGAAGAAACATTGATCTTGGTTTATACTGAGTCTGACTCTGTCGGTATGTGATTGGCCCAGGATTGGATCAGTAATTAACATTATTTTAGATCTGGATATGATTAACCCAACAGTGCAGTGGCGCGTTCCAACCCCGCCTCCATTTCATCATTACGAACTTTCTTCAATGACTACCAACATTGACAATTTTGCCAGTGTATGGGTACCAACCCCACCCCCCTTCACATCCCAGGATTCGACATTGATGCCAGGCTTTCAACACCATGATTCATCTGGAACCTGCTTTCCCACCCCTCCTCCCTTTCAACTGAATGATGACACACAATCTCTGCATATCCCTACTCCTCCTTCATTTGTTCCAACGGCCAAAGGCTGAGTCTTTGGTGCACACAAACGCAGGTCAACCCCACCCCTTATTGCATTGAGGCATTTAACATTGATGCCAGGCATTCACCCCCAACTCTCTTCAGGCACCAACTTCCCAACCTCTCTCCTATTTCATCCAACGGATGACTTTGGGTCATTGTGTGTCCCCACACCTCCTCCATTTGTCCCTAAGGGCCATGGCCATGTCCCTGCCATGGTTTCACAGGAGGCTGTAAAGGCAAAGCACCCTGAGCAACCAGCAATCCTCCAAACACAGACCAGTCCATCAATTCTGAAAAATCAACCAGCCAAGGAACAACACAATCCTCGGGTCCTACTTGGTCACATACTTCAGTCAAAAAGAGTCACACAACTGGTTCCCCTGACATGCACAAATAGTTGTAGATCTGGGACCACCCGACGTGCAGCTGAGGAAATGTATATACTGTATGGGTCCAGCTGACTTGGTCCAAGTAGTCCCCCCATATGAGCAATTAGTAGCAGTTTGGGTAGATCATATATGTTACAAACCCATTTTCTTTTATTCTTTTCCGCATCACATGACCATGTGAACATCACATGATTCACCATGTGATCCCTCTAGAGTGGTCCATTTCTTCAGACTTCTCGACTGCTCTATCTCTCTTATCTTTAATTTCCGTCAGAGTCTAGAATGATCTAGACCCATGACATCATTTCTTATCTATGACATCATACCCTAGATCCTACTGTACCTAACGCACAGACCAGTAGTCAATATGTACAAACATCATGTAGTAGTATATAAGACTGAATGCCAATGCCCCAAGAACTCCAGTCAAGTTCTTGTTGGGTTTTCCCATCATCCTCTTTACTCTACCAGCAAGCCTAGTGTTTGTGCAGATTGAGTCCTTTCTTAGGATCTGGGTTGGCAACATTAGAACTTGACTATCACTTCCAAAACCACTCTTACTCTGCACATCGTTACATGCAGCCCCTAGCGTTAAAGGGATATAGCCGGACTCCAGGCTTAAGGGGATTACCATACATTCTATACCACCTTTTGGCACTTCTCCTCTTATACGTACACTGGCACACTAGAGCATCTGAAGGGTGTTAGCTATCTAGGGCACACCAGGGGTACCCTTGAGTGGGTTGAACACATTTAAAAACTGCCCCAACCTCCTTCATCTTCTTTTGGGAATACGTTTCCGTGTCCTCGTGAGGCACATTACAAGTTTTTTTTAACATACGAAGTACCTATGGTTACGTTGGGAAGGCTATTGGCCCGAGTAACACTACAACAAACGGTTTTAGCGACACTCAGATCTTAGATCTTCGAGTGGGCCGTTTCCAAAAGTTTTATGAACTACAATGCGTATGTGAAGTATGAATATACTGAAGAGCCAATCCTCTTCCAAAGAACTCCCTCAGTGGACCCTAACGACATCCCTGAGCTCGTTTACCCTGAAATCAAGGAAGAGGAACTCAACATTTCCTATCTCCTAAATGACGACATCTATAAAGACCTTCCAGAACCAGCACCACTTCCCTACGTATGCAACCCATGCTCTCCTCTCTGGGCATTCACAGTCTCACAAAACCCAGAACTCGAACAAGGACTAAACCAAGCTGTCCTTCAATTTGTGGAGCCCACGAGGAGAACCCTCAGACCTTGACACCTCCTCCGAGTCCCTCACCACCTCCTGTTACGGATAACGAGGGGGTACTACCTTTTTTCCTTACCCACTCCACCTCTCTCCCCGGGTCTCTGGGATGACCTCTTCTTTGACACTGGCGATCTCCTTTGGAACGGCAATCTCCCTACTCCGGCACTGGACGACACTGCCTTCTAGGCAGTGTAGGGCAATGGTCACTGCCATCATGGCTGTGCAAGGCAGTGACGCGGATCTCTCCTCTTTCCATTTCATATTTCTTTCGGACCATTCCTCCTCAGCTATGCTCTCTCGTGCATAGCCTCGTATCTCCCGATCCCCTGATCCCATCTTGGCCCCATGTAGTATAGCTATTTATGGTCTGAGGAAGCCTCCCCTAAATTACCTCAAAACCTATATATAGAGGCTTCTCTTCCCCATGTAAACTCCAACCTTGATCTACACAATTCACCGTGTTTGGTCATTACATTTCGCTCGCTTTGCTCTCGATCATCTCCAAAGAGCTGGAAGTCATCTCCGCTGTTGCATTTCTGATCTTCCTGATCATCAGCGCCCCTTTCTGCTGCTTGTCCATAGAACGCTGACACTGTCGGGGCAGTTCACCACAAGAGCATTCCCTCTGGCATTAGAGTGCTAGGACACTCCACCCTAGGCTAGGTTTTGCCCATATAGAGGAAGAGACGTGTTTGACCACATCGCCTGTGGTAGGAAATGGAACACGGTCGTGTCACTTGTTACGCACGCCGAGTCGGTGTAACACCTCCCCACCACCATCACCAAGGCCGCCTGCAATGGCAACAAATGAGGAGTTGGCAAACCTCATTGCCGGCCTGCAGGCCACAATTCAGCAGCTCCAACAAGATGTCAGGAGCGCCCAAACAAGGGCAAGGGATGCAGAGACCATGGTGGCAGGACCCTGCACTGAGGTGAAGGTCTCAAAGAAAGTTGAAATATGCCCGGATCCAAGCATGTTCGACAGATCATACAACAAGTTCAATGAATGATGGGTCAAGCTAGGGGTGTACCTCGAAATGAATGAGGAAACTTTTACCTCCAACAAGGACAAATGCGTCACAATCTGGTCTAGGATTGGGATGAAAGAAGGAAAAGACTGTAACAGAGCAGGAAGTTGGGCCTGAAACCAATTTCAAAAATACAGGAGTAAACCACCATTTATGGCCAGATATTGAGGACTTGGCAAAAGGAGTCAAGGACCGCTTTCTACCTGGACTCGAGGTAGATATCACACTGGCAAAATTGGTGGAGCTCAAACAAGGACCACGTGAGAGGACAGAAGACTATCTCACCAAGTGGATAGTGCTATATGAAAGAGCCGATGCTGGCGACGTCATGGGAATTTTCTTCCTGGAGAAGAATACCTGAGATGAAATCATCTGCCTCATATACTCCAACGGTGAAAGAGAAACAACGGTCCATGGTTACCTAAAGACCATTAAAACTTACGGCAACAACCTCGAGGTTTATGCCATGAGGAGCAACCAGGGGCGCGTCTGGCAAAACGTGCGATACCAAGGGCAAAATGCCAATGCCTCATCCTTGGGCACAAAAACTTACAGAGGACAAGGACAGCCTATGGACATTGACACCGTCCAAAAAGGCAAGTGTTTCAACTGCCAAGGCCCCCACTTGGCTAAAGCCTGCCCAAGACCCAAGAAGGAATGCACCAAGTGCAAATTCCTTGGGGGAGGGCATAGCAGATGGTGCTCAAAGTATTGCACTGCAAGAGTTGCTTCAACTGGGGATATGGACCAATCAGCGTCGGGCAGAAGCCCTAAGGAGGACCTGAGAATCCGCTCCTTAGAGGGCATGGACTTTGAGGCCATGAAGGCCTATTTCTTTGACATGAAGGAGATGGAAAAAGGCAGCAGCAATTGAGCAAACTGGGTGCTTAGTTGCCAAAACCAGCAAACAAATGGCCTGATGCAGTGCTTGGCCACAATAGATATGCCTATTTAGATGTAGAATACGGACAAGAAGAACTAGCTTTCTTCAATATGCCATCAGACAATGTATCTACAATATCTTCTACTGAAACTGGGACTCACGAAAGTGAGCTTGCTGCATGGGAATGCAGGCTTAATTTGGTTTTCAATAAAAACAAAAAATTTATGTCAGAAACCCCGGAATGGATCCTTATACGGTCCATTAAACAAAAGCTCGAGATCTGTCTAGAGATTGACGTTGCACCATCTACGGACAAAAAAAGATGCATGACAACAAAGGCACTCCTTGACAGCGGAGCAAACAGGATTTTCGTTGATCGAAAGTGGATCGCCGCCCATAAAATCCCCATAAAAGAACTCACTCATCCCATCCCAGTCTACAATGTTGATGGAACAAAGAACTCAGTAGGAAGCATCGCTCACAATGCTGAGATACTCGTAGACTACAAAGGACACCATGAAATCATGATGGCAGAAGTTACGGATCTTGGCAAAAATCTGATTATTTTAGGATACACCTGGTTGATAAAACACAACCCAAACATTAATTGGCAGACAGGCGAAGTCAGCTTAACCAGGTGTCCACGATCCTGTAAATTATTATCCCACGAATCTGTGTTCCTGAGATCCCTAGAGGAAAAGGAACTCAACAACATGCCTTATGTATACCAACGACTCAAGGCTCTGGATAAGCCAACAGAGAAAAAGGAACCCATGGTAGAGGAGATGGTACCCAAGTGCTATCACAAATTCCTTGATATGTTCACAAAGAAAAGCTTGGAACATATGCCACTCTGAAAACCATGGGATTATGTGATCGAAATGAAGGGAACATTCCAGCCAAAGAAGGGTCGTTTAATTCCCCTTTCTCCCATGGAGCAGGATGAAGTCTCCGCCTTCATTAATGACCAACTCGCAAAAGGGCATATTAGACTCTTTAAATCTCCCCAAATATCATTGGTATTCTTCATACCAAAAAAGGACAATAAGAAATGAATGGTACAGGATTACCGATATTTGAACGAAGGCATGATCAAGAACAATTACCCCCTTCCACTCATTGCACAGCTTGTTGACAAGCTAAAGGGGGCTACACTACTTACTAAGATGGACCTACAATGGGGTTACAGAATGGAAAGCAGCCTTCATCTGTCACAGGGGAGCTTTCAAACCCCTCATGATGTACTTTGGACTCTGTAACTCCCTGGCCACGTTCCAAACAATGATGAATGACATCTTCCACGACCTGCAGGCGGTTGTAATCGTTTACATTGACGATATTCTTATCTTTATGGACAACAACGAAGAAAAACATGACGAAATTGTCCTCGAAGTGTTATGAAGGCTCAAGGAAAACGACCTATACCTCAAGCCTGAGAAATGCTTTTTCAAAGTACCTAGAGTAGACTTCCTAGGAATGGTCATATCGGCCAATGGAGTTGAAATGGAGAAAGAAAAGATGGATGCTATCCAAGCTTGGCTGACACTCAAAAACGTAAAAGGTGTTAGAAGTTTTCTCGGCCTCATGAACTTTTACTGTCGTTTCATAAAGGACTTCTCAATCAAATCCAGACCGTTGAACAATCTGATGAAAAAAGATATCAAATGGACATGGACAGAAAACGAACAATCGGCATTTGACATGCTGAAGAAAGCATTTACCACAGCACCAATACTCGCCTATCCAGATAACGATAAAATGTTTAGGCTTGAGTGCAACACTTCGGACTTCGCAACAGGCTCCGTGCTATCTATAGAAAAAAAAGGAAAATGGCACCCTGTAGCTTTCTCCTCCCACAGTATGTCACCAGAGCAGAGGAACTATATGATTGCCGACAAAGAAATGCTTGCCATCATCCTTGCTCTAGAGCAATGGAGGCACTATCTAGAAGGGACAAAAGACCAATTTGAGATATGGTCAGACCACGCCAACCTCCAATATTTTATGAAATCACAAGATCTGAACCGGAGACAAGCCAGATGGACTCAGTACCTCACATGGTTCAACTACCTATTAGTAAAGAAGCCTGGTGCCCAAATGGGAAAAGCTGACGCCCTCTCCCGACACGAAGATCACACACTTGAAATAGAGAATGGTAACAAAGGTGTCACGGTAATACCCGAATCATATGTTCGCTGGACGAATGAAGTAATTAATATAAAAAGAGAAGAAGAAAAGACAATGGAGGCTGTCTGGAACGCACAATCTAAGCTAAAAGAAGGTAAACCAAAGGGTTCCACCCTATCGGACGAAGGATTGGTCCTTCTAGAAAAGAAAATCTATGTGCCTGAGAAAAAGGAACTCCATTAGGACATTATCACCTTATATCACAACTCCACCTTAGCCGGACATGGTGGCATAGAGAAAACTCATGAGTTAGTCTCACACTACTATATATGGCAAGGTATGTGAATGGACATTAAAGATTACTGTTCCCAATGCGAAAGATGTGCTCGGATGAAACCATCAAATGCTGTCCTGGCCAGCAAATTACTACCTAATCCTATTCCAGAAGGTCCCTGGCAGGACATCTTCATGGACTTTACCACGGATCTACCCACATCCAACGGATATGACACTGTCCTCGTGGTGGTAGACTGCTTTTCAAAGGAAGTCATATTTATTCCCATGACTAAAACTATTACATCACTCAGCATGGCAAAGTTATACCATGACCACATTTGGAAGACACATGGACTCCCCCACTCTATTATATCCAATCGCGGACCCCAGTTTTCTGTCCAAGTAATGAAAGATCTGGCCACGATGCTACAGATCGATCTCAAAATGTCCACGGCTTTCCACCCCCAGACTGATGGACAAACCAAAAGAGTAAACTGAGATCTCCAGCAGTATCTCTGCCTCTTTATGGCTGAAAAGCAGAACAAAAGGGCCAATTGGCTCGTGCTGGCGCAATTTTCATATAATAACAAGGTTCACTCGGCTACCGGCAAGTCACCATTCGAAGTTACTTGTTCCTACGTTCCATGAATGGATATAGAACCACTCAACATAAAGGCTCCAGCAGCCTCAGACTTCTCCCATAACTTCGCTCAGATGTTAGAGCAAGTCAAAGAAAATTTAGAAAAAGCCAAAAACAGGATAAAAGCATCTGCCAATGAGAAAAGAAGCGATGCTCCTATTTATCAGCCAAAGGACAAGGTTTGGTTATCAACGGAGCACCTAAACCTAAAACAAACTCAACAATCTCCTAAATTAATCAAATGATGGCTGTGCCCATATGACATAATTAAGATGGTCGGAACGAATGTGGTTGAGCTTAAGCTCCCCTCTTCCATGAAAACCCATCCAGTTGTAAATATTAGTCACACCAAACCTTACAAGGAACGACTACAAGGACAACCTACTTATAAAACCAGGCCAGTTCAGGTTTCCGATAAAGGAAATAAAGAGTATGAGGTCGAATACATAGTAGGCTCACGGCTCAAAGGGCGACACTTGGAATTTCTTGTTCACTGGAAAGGATACAGTGACAAAGATCAAACCTGGGAACCTGAATCTAATTTATCCTCGGCCAAAGTGGCCATAATGGACTTTTAGAAAAAGAAACCCAATGTGCCCCAGAAGCTATATATGCTTCAGGCCAACTTTGACTCCTTATTTAAACCTTAAGAAACTTTCATGACTCCTACACCTATCTGGTCTCGCCTGGAATGTGAATCATAGGAGGGAGGTAGTATTACGAACCCATTTTCATTTATTCTTTTTTGCATCACATGACTGTGTGAACATCACATGATTCATCACGTGATCCCTCTAGAGTAGTCCATTTCTTCAGACTTCTTGACCACTCTATCTCCCTTATCTTTAATTTCTGTCAGAGTCTAGAATGACCTAGACTCATGACATCATTTCTTATCTATGACATCATACCCTAGACCCTACTGTACCTAACGCACAGACCAGTAGTCAATATGTACAAACATCATATAGTAGTATATAAGACTGAATGCCAATGCCCCAAGAACTCCAGTCAAGTTCTTATTGGGTTTTCCCATCATCCTCTTTACTCTACCAGCAAGCCTAGTGTTTGTGCAGATCGAGTCCTTTCTTAGGATTTGGGTCAGCAACAATATACTACATGTGGGTGGTACCGGCTGACCATATGAACCATATTGCCATATATGGGATGGGTTGAACTAAGGCTGGTACCATCTATATGGGGTGATACATGCTACGTGGAGGTGGTACTGGCCGACCAGGGTGAATATTGTTATGGTTAATGAGGGGGTACTACCTTTTTCCCTACCCACTCCGCCCCTCTCCCCGGGTCTCTGGGATGACCTCTTCTTCGACACTGGCAATCTCCCTTGGGACGGCAATCTTCCTACTCCGGCACTGGACGACACTGCCTTCTAGGCAGTGTAAAGGCAATGGCCACTGCCATCATGGCTATGCAAGGCAGTGGCGCGGACCTTTCCATTTTCTATTTGATATTTCTTTCGGACCATTCCTCAGCTATGCTCTCTTGCACATAGCCTCATATCTCCTGATTACCCGATTGCATCTTAACTGCATGTAGTATGCCTATTTATGATCTCCAGAAGCCTCCCCTAAATTACCTAAAACCTATATATAGAGGCTTCTCATCTCCATGTAAACTCTAACCTTGATCTACATAATATACCGTGTATTGGTCATCTGTTCCACTCACTTCGCTCTACTGCCTCATCCACTTAGAGTTGGAAGTCATCTCCGCTGTTGTGCTTCTGATCTTCATCATCATCAGCGCCCCTTTTTGCTGCTTGTCTGCAGAACACCAACACCATCGGGGCAGTTCACCACAAGAGCATTGTCATCGACATTAGAGTGCCAGGACCCTCGTTCCTGGGCTAGGTTCTATCGACTACCGTTATCGACACTAGAGCGCTAGGACCCTTTGTGCCTAGGCTAGGTTCTGTCAATCCCTCTGGCATTAGAGTGCTAGGACCCTCCATCCTAGACTAGGTTCTGCCCATATAGAGGAAGAGACATGTTTGACCACATCGCCTGTGGTTGGGAACGGAACACGGTTGTGTCACTTGTTATGCACGCTGAGTCAGCGTAACAAAAGATCAAGATTTTAAACTGTGAAGTATCATCATGTCTTCGCAATCCATCTTCAACCAAAGGTTTGGATGACGACTACAGAGGTAGTCACCCTGGGTTGAAACCATCTGCCGCATCAATCTCAGCCCTTTTAGGGTCTGACTCGGAAGACGAAGTTACTCCAACACGTGCTTCTACCCCATACTCCAAAACGTCTTCATCAAGAAGAATCCCAGGGTCATCTCGCTTCCCCAACCCAGCTGCCTGTCCATCTCCCCCGCTGTCCAGATCGCCAGGTTTTCCAGGTGCTCTCCGCTCGCACTCCACGACCCCATTGGTAGATCCTTCCCCTCTGCCACAGTCAGAACTGATTGTCATAGACCCACCATCAGACGAGAAAGAGATCTTTACTGGAGACACAACCCAGCCAGTGGACCTCAGTGGCGTCACTAGAAGGACCCAATCGGATTTAGACTCAGATGACGAAGACATGCCCGAGATTAAAGCTGCACTCCCCGAGGAGTTTAGTGGAAATGTAGAGGATGCCAGGCGATGGCTCCTTGCTATGGAGGCATACTTCTCGCTCCATACACAGTATGACGAGAACACCAAGTGGTATACACTCTTGAACAGGATGTCCAAGGGCCAAGGAAGGGCCTTTGCAGGGCCTGGCACATGAAGCTTGCTGATGCAGCTGTGCCAAATATGGAAAAGACCTACACCAGGATAAAGGAGGCATTCATGACGACCTTCTCCCCCCACAACTCCAAGGACATGGCCAAAGCCAAGATATCAAACATGACCCAAGGGAAGTCATTATTCAATGACTTCCTCTCATGCTTCACCCTCCTTGTCATACGAACAGGAGCAATGGAGATGTCAACTATTGCTGAGTGGTTCCTCCACGCTGTGGATCCACGAATCCTTCAACAACTCATCAATTGTGGAATTTTGAACACCGCCACCTCGATCAAGCAGATCTACGATAAAGCATCTGCCATCGAAACAGGGTTCCAAAGAATGAGAGCAATCTGACAAGGGACCTCCACTCACTATGGAGGAGGAAGGAGTTCCAGGGATCCCAACACCATGGACATCAACCAACTCACCCTAGATCCCCCCACCCATGCTCGCCTAATGTGCGAGAATAGGTGCTTTGTCTGCCAGAAGACGGAGTGCTCCACCAGAAATCATCCAGGGTATGCACCTAACAACTGCAAGAAGAAACCCTTGATGGCTTACATCCAAATCGTCACCACCACCACCACCGAGAAACCGCCTGGGGCAGTTCCACACATGCGTGATGGGGGCAGCCCATCAGAACCCTTGGACAGGTACATAGCCGGTCTTGTCAAGAACAAGGGGAAGAACATGGTCGAGGAGGAATGGCCCGAAAGAAATATCAAATAGAAAACAGAAAGGTCTGTGCCACTGCCTTGTGCAGCCATGATGGCAGTGGCCATTGCCTCTACACTGCCTAGAAGGCAGTGTCGTCCAGTGCCGGAGTAGGGAGATTGCGGTTCCAAGGGAGATTGCCGGTATCAAAGAAGAGGTCATCCCAGAGACCCGGGGAGAGGGGTGGAGTGGGTAGGGAAAAAGGTAGTACCCCCTCGTTAACCATAATACTGGGCAGATTCGGTTCAAGACAACAATTGTCTGGGACTACGGAGGACTAATGGAGCGGCGGGACCTCCTAGTCCTGGAATGCGGCAAGGATGATATCACCCTAGGACTTCCTTGGCTACGGGCCGT
>JBBPSM010000106.1:0-24282 GCA_038093595.1 Butyriboletus regius
TGTAAAGTATGAGCATGGAAAGCTCATTGGATGGAGGAAGTAATTCTGTTGAGGAAGGAGATGTGAAGAATCATTGCCTTTTTAGAGTGGGAGAGGGATATATGGATACAGTGGGCATCTGCTCATTTATTCCAAAAAGACCCTGACCATGAAGGCTTGTCTGCATATGCAAAACGACAAGGGGCACTGCAAGATACTATGGTGAATTCTTTCAGGTTTGTTTGGAAGCATATTCTCACTTTGTCCATGGATTCCACAGGTGAAGAGATGGGAGTGAAAGCATAGTACTGATCATAGTAGATATTTGTCAGTATTTTGTATCAGTCATAATACCAGACCAATCCAATTTAGCTTGCCTTAAAATTTCTTAGCTGTTCTAGACAGCAATATATCAGTGGGTTTGAAAAGGAAATGGAATGGAATACACATACCGAGCAGTGGGTGATACTGTATATCACCCAGATGAATGATGCGTGAACCCACAAGTCATGGCATAGTGATGTATCAACTAGAGGAGCAGGTGAGCCTACAAGGAATGGTGCAATGATACATCAGTCAGGATGGGCAGAAGGAATGAAATATATACTAAATGGGTGATATATAAACCACAGTACCACTAGATGAGCAGGTGGATGCATGGATCCTTGCAGAATGAGGCGGTGCCCAGTGATGTATTAGTCAGATGTCAAGGGGAGCAGGGATAGCAGGTGATATATCAGTCAGGTTGGGTGGAAGGAATTTACTTACTATGTGGTATATCACCCAGCTCGGGTGGCTGAACAAATGGATGCCAGTGAGGAGTGACACAGTGATGTATCAGTCTGATGTCAAGGGAAGCAGGGATAGTGGGTGATATATCAGTTAGTATGTGTAGAAGGGAACATACTCACTTGCCATGTGATGTATTACCTAGAGCTGGTGGGTGACTGGTGATATATCAGCTGGATCAGGTGGTTGAGTGAGCCTGGAAGCAACAATGTGATGATATACCAGTTAGATTGTGGAGAAAGAACATACTCACTCAGTTGTGATATATCATCTAGATAGGCATCAGCAATATATCCCCCATACTGTGCTGTCTGCATGAACTGTTGACTGCCTCGGCAACTGTCAGCCCTTTCCAACAGTGTACACAGTCCTTGCAGAACACAACAGTCAGGAACAGTCAAGCAGATTAATATATGTGACAGAAATCAACAAAGAGTATATGTATGATGATCTATGTATCTATTGATATAGTAAGCATTCAAAGCAGTGAGGGAATTGCAAAAATGGAATGTAACAGGTAAGTGCACTGTGCCATATACTCCAATCAGATGAGCACCTCATAAGATTGTCTTTACTGAAATGGCCACTCGGACCTGCTGTCCCATAGCAGTCACCTCCGGTATCACCATCCACATTCCAGTCAAGGGGTCAGGCTCTCCGTTCAGTGGCAGGAATCACTCAATGAGAGCATATGGATGTGTTTTGCCCTGAAATCCAAACGAGAAAAAAAGTAAGACATGTGCTATCAACAAACCATTGAGTGGATCATCATCAGATCCACCACCATCAATGAAAACACAATCATAGCATGCCGATCCACCCCACCACTGTGGCATACAGCATATGATGTTGCAATGGAACCCACCATGTCCCAATTAATCGCTTGGTGCATAGTAAATAGCTGATGCCAAGTTGAACATCTGCAAATCGCCCTCAAATTGTGGATACTGGTGTACATATAGCATCAATGGACTTGTACAATGCATCATGGGATTGAAACAGGGGGCATGACCATCATATAACAGGGCCAGTATATCCATCAATGTCTCAATTTTACCTCCTGACATTTGTACCTTTTGATACAGGAATTCTGCAAACTCGAAATAAGTACAGCTAGTATATGGCATCCAATCACCACTGACGCAGGGTTCAAAGGGTAACAGTTTGGTGTTATAGGAAAGATCATAACCCTTGATATCACAAGGTGTCCCTATAGATGTACTTATTAGAACTGCGGCTTGAATGTTGAATGAATACACACCATTGAGAATGGAATGAACCTGGGTATTGCACTTGGGTTGATCAGTCCCCTCTGCCACAGAGGCATCAGCATCAGGGGCATCACCATTTTCATTAGCATTGCTAGAAATTTGAACGTGATCTGGGGGTTCACATTGGTAGATGATTGGGTTCTGTCAATGTTGTCGAGTGTGTCACTTCAGTCCACCCTTTGTTCTGCAAGCTTGCTTGCAAGACGGGACAGGACAAGTAAAGACCTTGAGTTGGTGTGGGTGGATGTGAAAGTGGCCCACAGGAGACATCAGGAAGTGGGTGACTCGGGTGAGGGTTAGGCATAAGGTGGGCAATGAACCTAGCACAAAATCTGTTCAATACAGCACCCAAAATTTTCAGTTGACAGAGCAACTTACCTGTTCATTGAACCACGGCAAGGGGTCAAGCCCATTGGTCCCTTGCATAGAGGGTCATTAGTATGACATTGGGGTGCATTTTAAGTATGGCAGATGGTTGTGGTTAACAGCAGCAGTATCTGGGTCACCAGGCACTTCTAGATGCTACGAGAAAAACAAAAAAGGCTGTGGCCAGTCAATAGAAGCTAAAAGACTAATCAAGTGGTGTAATTTGCCCACTACCTCACAATACCCCCGCACATCATCACCTGCACAGCAAACAAGACTCAACATCCCGGAACACCCAACCTACCTATCCTGTGATGTAGTAGTCAGGTGATCCCAGAGGAGTGTATAGTGCAACGTGCTGCTGCTGCTGCCACTAGACAATAATGTCAGGAAAATATCAAGCAGATTGCAAATATTGAAGATCAGCTACATACTCGCATGAAATTGCAATGCACCCACTTCCAGAGCCTGAAGTTAGGATTGACAAGAGCATTGAAGCCCCAGCCAACAGCTGATCCTGCCATGTCTCACTGTGACTCAGCTCTGAGTCATGATAACATTGGAGAGTCTCAGGTGGTTGAGTCTGAAACCGGTATTATCCTAAATCAAAAAATCACATATGCACTTACATACTTACCTTTGAGAGATCCAGACACAGAGCTGGAATCAGTTCACAGTGAGGTTGCCAGCACCAAGTCTGATGTCGCCATGGATGAAAGCATCAAGGCTGTGTGGAAAAAGCCGGCAAAGGTCATGCATCAACTCATTGAAGCTGCCTGTGCAACTACAGGTGACAGCGTGACATCTGCACTCCTGTTAGCATCTGCACACAAGCTTTCCCCTACCAACCTTCATCATGCCCAACATCTTATAACCTCTGGCAGAGCTGAAAATGCTGTTCAAGTGACCAAAGCTCTTACCAACATCATCAACCAGCCACTCTCTGCCAATACTGTCCGCCTCCATTTGAAAAAAGCTGGTATGAAAGCTGTGGTCAAGTCCAAACGCCCTCTTCTCTCTACTAGGCATCATAAGGCTCGTTTGGACTTTGCCTATGCCCATAAAGATTGGACTATGGAGGACTGGAAGAAGGGAATGTGGTCTGATGAGACCAAAATCAATCGCCTAGGATCAGATGGGTGCAAGTGGGCATGGAAAAGGGCAGGTAAGGGGCTTAGTGAGAGGCTGGTGAATGGAACCCTCAAGTTTGAAGGAGGTTCTTTGATGATGTGGGGGTGTATGACTTGGAAGGGAGTTGGCTTTGCTACCAAGATTGATGGTAGGATGGATGGGGACCTCTACGTTCAAATTTTGAAGGATGAACTCCAACAAACCCTGGAGTATTATGGTCTCAATCCTCCTGACATCATCATTCAGCAAGACAATTGTTATGGTTAACTAGGGGGTACTATCTTTTTCCCTACCCACTCCACCACTTTCCCCGGGTCTCTGGGACAACCTGCTCTTTGACACCGGCACTTTCCCTTGGGACGGCAACTTCCATGCACCAGCACTGGATGACACTGCCTTCTAGGCAGTGTAGAGGCAGTGGTGTCGACCTTTCCATTTCTATTTCATATTTCCTCAGACCATTCCTCCTTGGCTATGCTCTCTCACACATAGCCTCATATCTCCCAGTTCCCCAATCACATCTTGGCTTCATACAGTATGCCTATTTATGATTTATAGAAGCCTTTCCTAAATTACCTACAAACCTATATATAGAGGCTTCTGACCCTTCATATAATTCTAACCTTGATCTATACAGTATACCGTGTCTGGTCAATCAGTTCTGCTTGCTTTACTCTACCACCTCACACGCTTAGAGTTGGAAGTTATCTCTGCTGTCGTGCTTCTGATCTTCTTGATCATAAGCACCCCCTTTTGCTGCTTGTCTGCAGAACACTGATACCATTGGGGCAGTTCGCCACAAGAGCATCATCATTGACACTAGAGCGCTAAGACCCTTTGTACCTAGGCTAGGTTCTGCCCGTATAGAGGAAGAGGCCTGTTTGACCACATCGCCTGTGGTAGGGAACAGAACACGGTCGTGTCACTTGTTATGCACGCCTAGTTGGCATAACAAAAGATCAAGGTTTTAAACTGCGAAGTACCATCGTGTCTTCGCAATTCATCATCAACTGAAGGTTCAGATGACGACTACAGAGGTAGTCACCCCAGGTCAAAATCATCCACCACATCAATCTCTCAGCCCTTTTAGGGTCTGACTCGAAAGAAGAAGTCACCCCAACACGTGCTTCTACCCCATACTCTGAAACATCTTCATTAAAAAGAATCCCAGGGTTATTCCGCTTTCCCAACCCAGCCGCCCATCCATCTCCCCCACCATCCAGATTGCCAGGCTTTCCAAGTGCTCTCTGCTCACACTCCGTGACCCCCTCAGTAGATCCTTCTCCACTGCCACAATTGGAACTGATTGTCGTAGACCTGCCATCAGACTAGGAAGAACTCTTTACCGGAGACACAATCCAGCCACTGGACTACAGCGGTGCCGTTAGAAGGACCCAACCGGATTTAGACTCAGACGACAAAGACATACCCAAGATTAAAGCTACACTCCCCAAGGAGTTTAGTGGAAAGGTAGAGGACCCCAGGCAATGGCTCCTCACTATGGAGGCATACTTCTTGCTTCATACACAGTATGACAGGAATGCCAAGTGGTATACGCTCTTGAACAGGATGTCCAAGGGCCGAGGAAGGGCCTTCACAGAGGCCTGGCACATGAAGCTCGCTGATGCAGCTGTGCCAAATGCAGAAAAGACCTACATGAAGATTAAGGAGGCATTCATGACGACCTTCTCCCCCCACAACTCCAAGGACATGGCGAAAGCTGAGATCTCAAACATGACTCAAGGAAAGTCATCATTCAACGACTTCCTATCTCGCTTCGCCCTCCTTGCCGTACAAACGGGAGCAATGGAGATGTCAACCATTGCCGAGTGGTTCCTCCACACTGTGGACCCACGAATCCTTCAACAACTTGTCAATTACGGAATTTTGGACACTGCAACTTCGATCAAGCAGATCTACGACAAAGCATCTGCTATCAAAAACAGGGTTCCAAAGAATGAGAGCGATCCAACGAGGGACCTCCACACACTACAGAGGAGGAAGGAGTTTCAGGGATCCCAATGCCATGAACATCGACCGACTCACCCTAGATCCCCCCACCCGTGCTCGCCTAATGCGAGAGAATAGGTGCTTTGTCTACCAGAAGACAGGGTGCTCCACCAGAAACCATCCAGGGTATGTGCCTAACAACCACAAAAAGAAACCCTCGATGGCTTACACCCGAACCATCACCACCACCACCACTGAGAAACCACTTGGGGCAGTTCCACACATGCGCGATAGGGGCAGCCCATCAGAACCCTTGGACAGGTACATAGCCAGTCTTGTCAAAAACAAGGGAAAGGACACGGTCCTTCGGACGTTGTGTCAGAGCTTTGACACCAGGCTTGACGAACATGGAGACCCACTGGACATGGGTATGGAGTCAGACGAACAGGCCGCAAATGAATGAGATGAGGCTATCAATGAGTGCTCACTAGATCCCATCTTTCCCGCATCTCTTTCCACTGAATCACATTTTTAAATGGAGGAGGTAAACCAATGTTACCTTCCTCCTACATGATAGCCCCTGTATTTATTTCTGGATTGAAAAGCAATTCTATTCATATCCCCCTAAAGATCCGGAAACCAGGGAAATTCGTTGGCAAAAATGTACTTCTCGACAGTGGAGCCACCGGTTGTTTCATCTCAAGGAAACTGGTGGCACGGCTACGATTACCGGTCTGCGAATTGGAACATCCAATCCGAGCATAGAACGTGGACAGTACCCAGAATCAATCTGGACAGATTTGGTTCAAGACAATGATTGTCTTGGACTATGGTGGACTAATGGAACAGTGGGACCTCTTAGTCCTGGAATGTGGCAAGAATGATATCATCCTAGGGCTCCCTTGGCTGCGGGCCATCAATCCGGAAATTGACTGGAAGAGTGGGCAGGTAACAATAGCGCCGTCGCACTATCAGTACACAACAGGAGACACCCCTGATACCATCGAACAGAGATACCTGCTGAGGTATCTAGGCCACGATGAAACGGCCCATGTAGAGGACGAGATCCATCTGGCGACTCAGTCCTGGGAACCCATGCAATGAGCAGGGTTCATCAACGCGCACGGAGGAATAGGGCCAGACTGTATGCTCAGGAGAGCTACTCTCTCAATGGCGATCGCTCAACAGGCACACAAGACGAAGGTTTCACTCCCAAAAGCCTTCGAGACCTACAAGGATGTCTTCGCAGAGAAGACGAATATGAAACTACCTCCCTCCAGACCATATGATCACACCATCAAGCTTAAAGACTCGTTCGTCCCAAAATGAGCCAAAGCCTACCCTCTGAACCCTGCAGAACAAGAAGCCTGCAAGGAGTTCATCAAAGAACATCTAGAGACTGGGAAGATCTCTCCATCCAAATCTCCCCAAGCCACACCCTTCTTTTTTGTCCAAAAGAAGGACGGGAAACTTCGACCTTGCCAGGACTACTGGTACCTGAATAGCCACACCATCAAGAACGCGTACCCTCTCCCTTTAATTTCCAACCTCGTGGACAAATTAAAGGGATTGTCAATCTTCACTAAATTCGACGTATGATGGGGCTATAACAATGTCCTGATCAAACCGGAAGACCACTGGAAGGCCACCTTCCTTACCCCACTCAGCTTATTTGAGCCAAATGTAATGTTCTTTGAAATGTGTAACTCCTCAGCAACATTCCAAGCCTTCATGGATGACCTTTTTGGCGATTATATTGCAGAAGGATGGCTGGTGATCTACATGGACAACCTGTTGATTCACTCAATGGATCAAGGGACCCATGATGAAAGGATGCGGAAGATCCTAGAATGCTTCCGACAACATGAGATGTACCTCAAGCTGGAGAAATGCACTTTCTCAGCCGAAGAGGTAGAGTATTTGGGTATGATCGTAGGGAAGAACGGGGTGCATATGGACCCAATGAAACTCAAAGCCATCAAAGAATGGAAACCACCCGTGAACATGAAGGATGTCCACTCCTTCATAGGTTTTTGCAATTTCTACCAGAAATTCATCCCCTCCTTCTCCGACATTGCACGTCCTTTACTGGAACTTACCAAGAGCACCACCAACTGGTGCTGGGGCGAAACCCAGGAGAACGCCTTCCAGAAGCTGCAACACGCCTTCACTAGGGAACCAGTGCTAGCCTTTCCCGATATGACGAGACCTTTTACCCTCATGACCGACACCTTGCTGACTGCTTCAGGAGCAGTCCTAATGCAATCTGATTCCAATGGGGACCTACGCCCATGTGGATACCTTTCCCAGATGTTCTCTCTGGCGGAGAGAAACTATGACATATATGACAGGGAACTTTTGGCTGTCATACGTGGGTTGGAGGATTGGAGACAATACTTGCTCAGGTCTCCACATCCCGTGGTCATCTTAACAGACTACAAAAATCTCACTTACTTCAAGGAACCTCGAAAGCTGTCACAGCGACAGGCCAGGTGGCTCCTGTTTTTACAGGACTTCGACATGGAATATCAGGCACTCCCAGGCATGCAAATGGCACCGGCCAATGCACTCTTGCATCGTGATGAAATAGACACCTCCCAGGATAATGAAGATATTCAGATCCTTCCATTAAATGTGTTCAATCATCAGGTCAGGGCAATTGATTTAGCCCTCTCGTAGAAAATCAGCAATTCCATGAGATCAGACCCCCTGGTGATCTCTGCACTCCACGCAATGGAAAAGGAAGAACCTCTCTTCGCCAGATCCTCCCCTGCCAACTGGAACTTTTTGGAAGATCACCTTTATTTTAAAGGTCAGTTATATATCTCAGGACCTGCATGGAGAGACCTCATTGCCTCCACCCATGAATCCCTTGAAAGAGGACACAGTGGCCACCTTCGCACGGTGGCACTACTCTCCAAGGATTATTGGTGGCCCGGTCTCTCTACGTTCGTCCGGAAATTCATCCAGGGCTGCGCTATTTGCCAGTCTAATAAAGTTCAAACCCACCCCACGTTTCCCCCAGTCACCCCATTAGCCTTTGAAGGACGCTGCCCTTTCCAGAATCTTTCGGTGGATTTAATCACCGACCTGCCCCCGGTTGGGGAATTTGACTTGGTTATGGTCATGGTTGACCATGGCCTTAGTAAGGGGGTAATTCTTGCCCCTTGCTCGAAAACGGTGGATGTGGCTAGAATAGCCCATCTTTTCTTTGAAAAGGTTTTCCTGCAATACAGACTACATGACAAACTTGTGTCTGATCGAGGCCCACAGTTCGCTTCAGCGTTTGCTAGAGAGCTGGCCAGACTACTACAGTACGACGTAGCCCTGTCAACAGCCTACCACCCACAAACAGACAGAGAAACTGAACAGTACAACCAGGAATTGGAAACCTATCTACAGATCTTCTGTGAAGGACAACCTCATAAGTGGCTAGAATTGCTGCCTATGGCAGAATTTGCACACAACTCCACTACTCATTCGGTTACCGGCAAATCCCCCTTCTCATTGATCCTTGGATATAAACCCTGGTCTTACCCCCCCCTCGGACGTACCTTTCTCCCAGCCCTAGAACAAAGACTCTCTAGCATAGAAGATGCTCAGAAAGAAGCGCAGGCTGCCCATGTGCTAGTACAACAATGGATGAAGGAGAGAACACTCTCTCACTTCAAACCCTGGAAAATTGGAGACAAGGTCTGGCTCAAAATCAGAAACCTGAAACTCCAAGTACCTTCGCAAAAGCTCTCCCAAAAGTGCACTGGTCCCTTCGAGATCATGAAGGTGGTATCAGCCGTAGCATTCCAACTAAAGCTACCCACCAAATGGAGAATCCACAATGTGTTCCACGTGTCCCTACTCTTCCCATACTGGGAAATGCCAAAACACGGAGCCAACTTCACCTGACCTCCTCCGGAACAAATTAGAGTGGAAGAGGAATACGAAATCGAATCCATCATCAATCATCGGGGTTCGAAAGGTCGAAGGCAATACCTCGTACACTGGAAAGGATACACCACCACAGAACAGACTTGGGAACCTGAGTCCAATCTAGGAAATGCCAAGACCATGCTAAAGGAGAATAAAAGCCGGCATAAACTTTGACGGAGTTCCAATGCCAAAGCAAGATCTCACCTCACTTCTTATCACCATCTCCCGTGTTTCCGCCGCTCTCACCCAGGCTAGATGAAATATTTTCTCCATTTTCTATACCTATTTTTCCACTTTTATACAATGATCCAACAAGAACGCTTACCTACTTAACATTCTATACCCTTTCATCAGAGAGTCTAGACTACGATGTCACAATGACATCACACCTACGTCATAGACACTCCAGAACGATTACTTAATCATTCCAGTACATTCCATACCTACCCTAAATTGTGGTCCGTGCGCATTCTTGATGGTATAAATAGGGTAGTTACAATCGTGTATTTCTCTAGTTTTGGAATTGCCATTCTATCTCTTGGACATCAACTTCGGTTGACCCTTGGGATTGTTGGTTTTCTCTTTCAAATTCCAAAACTACCTTCCTTTGTTGCTAGGCTCTTCGCCTCCCAATGCCCCTCCCCTCTTCTCTTTACCCTTTGCCTCAACACCTCCTCTTCGGAGCGTCCTGAAACCCTACCTTTGCCAGACCTCAGGCATAAGAGGAACCCGTTGGTGTTCGTGACACACCCGAGTAAAACACTCGTCAAACATTTGTGTATACAGTCGTCCGCTATTCAAATAAGGATAACGTTGCTTCGCCCATAGTGCACTAGGGCCCGTTGTGTGTTAAGGTTTAACACTCCATGTTGGTGCTACGCCAGTGCACCCAGGTTCCCGTGATCACCTGTGACATCACGAACGGGCGATAAGGTTTTTTTATCTTGCCTTAAAACATGTGCCCTCCTGCTCATAACCAGAGCGTCACCCTCCAGTTCCTCTTCTCTCGACATCGTTCGTGTTTTCTTTTCCACCCCACTCGGGCTTATTGTGCATGCTGCTGAGTGCCGCTCCTGCCCAACATTCCAAAAGATTTTCGAAAACCTCTGCTGCCACCTTCGAGTTCTTCATCGGCAAGTAGCCATAATCGTCGCCATCCCCCACCTCCAGACCCTTCTAGCGGTCTCCATCTTCACCTCCAACACATAGGGCAAAATGTCACATCCCTATTCTCGTCCCACCTCGATCCCACCACCAGCATGAGGCAGCTTCACGGACCTGGTGTCCCGGGCGGCCAACCAAGGACTACATGGTCTCGCAGCCATGCAAATCAACGCGCCCCAACCAATAACCCCCCCAGCACCATTCCCTCCCATCTCCCCAGCACCTTACCCACCACTTCCACAAACCCCCGCAGTCACCTCCCCCACACCTATGGGATACAATACCATGGGTACCACCGCATCGGCCCCCCTCCTAGCAACGGTGGCCCCTCATTCCTCGCCGGACCAGGCGGTGTATTTCCTCCTCCAGTACAACCGTTGGATGCTGGACAATCAGGCGAGGATGATTCAAGCAGGCGTAGCTCCACCCCCTCTCCTTCCCCCCAACCTAACCCAAGCGAGGGTGACACCTCGGACCATGACACCCCAGGCCCCACCACCTAGCCGACCTCTCCCAACCCCACCGTCCGGGCTGAGTAGCCCTTCCTTCCCCACGTCACCAAGGCCGCCCGCTTGTGGCTTCCCCCTTCCATCTGCCAAACTTGGCAAGTCTCTAGCCTCAAAGCCAGACTCCTTCGATGGCACCAAAACAAAGTTCGTTCAATGGTGGCGAACGATAACCCTCTACCTGTTGGGCTTCGAGACTGACCCCTCGGATTGACAAAAAATTCTAATAACTCTCTCCTATATGAAAGGAGAAAACACAGCTGGACAATTCACAGACCTGATGGTCTCTCAGTAGCTGACGATGGCGATATTGTTTACCTTGTTCGAAGAAAAGGTCAAGAAGACCTTCTAGCCTGCCTCGCTCAAAAGGGATGTGGTGGCAAAAATATACACTCTTCGACAAGGCAACAACACCATAGAGGACTACTTTGTCCGTCTACACCAGCTGGCCACAGAGGCCGAATACTCAATCACTTACCACAGAAGGACAGTAGTGAATCTCATCCAGAGAGTGGTAAAATTGGATGTGGTGGAGTATATAGAAAGGAGTCGCCCTGATCTCATCGACTTGACAAACCCTTACGAGTGGGAGCCAGCCCTCGTGAAGGCCGAGTTGGTGTTGAAAGAAATCGCCAACAGAAAACGATCCGTCTATGTGACGGGTCCTACCTACAACCCATGCTTCATTCCGCACCCGCGCACCCCTTATCAACCACCAAGAGGACCACCTCCCGCCGCGACCCTGTGCCCTCATCCCAATACTCCCGGTACCTTTGGCAGCCAAGGAGCCCCGATGGAATTAGACAAAGCATGCACAGCAGGACTGTGCCACATTTGTAAGAAACTGGCCGTGTACAGATCACCCCCCTCGCCCTCACCCGTGCGCCAGGGCAATTACCATAAACGGCCAAGAAGTGGCCCCCGACATGTTTGAAAGCATATGTGCGATGATGAAGGACATGGAGTGCTTCACTGTAGAATATGCCCCATCTGTCGCCTCAGACTCGTCTTTTCTCTTAGTACAGTAGATACCGGTCGTTCTGCTGTACCTACCCCTAAGTCATTGCAGTCGAATAAATTCTCCGTTCTAAGCATTGACGAGACTGAAATCAAAAGCGTCATAAAACTCCCATCTTCTCCAAAAACCATAACCCTCCTAACCCGCCCAACTAAGAAAAAAGAGGTTAAGTTCGAACCCTCCATAAAAAGAGATGATGGACCAAATGATGCCGACACCATACCAAGGAAGCATCCCAAGGAGGTGAAACAAAAGGAAGAGATGTCCTCTCGTTCCTGGCTAAACATGATAGACCCATGGTCTATTCAATGGATGAAGGCCCAGGTGGAAAACACTGATGTCGAACGAAGCATCAAACACCTGAAGTGCTTTGTCCACAACACCAGGACGATTGAAGTATCTTTGGATCTCGTAACTGACCTCTGAAGGCTCTCCAACGAAGATGCATACTGGGTGCTATGTGATCTCCAACACACCCCAAAGTTCCGCAGAGCATCACCACATGCTACTAAAAGGAACTCACTTGAAATACCAGCAGTGATAAGATTACCCAATCGAAAGAGAGTAGAAGTAAAGGCCCTTATCGATTCAGGATGTACCGGGTCTCCAATACATGAGAAGCTGGTAGTTGACAAGGGGGTACCCACCCACAACTTACTCCGTCCCCTCACGGTTTACAATGCTGACAGAATACTGAACGCCAGAGGAAAGGTCGAAAATTTCGTCATAGTCGAATTAAAAGTGCAAAATCACAAAGAGCAAATTGTACTGGCAGTCACCAACCTAGGACCCAACCAAATCTTCCTAGGACATGACTGGCTCAAAGCGCACAACCCTAATATCGACTGGCGCACCGGGAGGATATCCTTCCAGTGTAATAACGACCATACCTCAAACAACATAGACGAAGAGGAGGACGAACTGGACAAAGACTACACTCCTTCAAAAGGCGATAAACTATACAAACTTGATGTAAATGGATACATATGAAACATCGCCACTGAAGTCGCAGCAAAGGATTTCGCCCAGAAAAAGAAAAAGACCTTTGAGGAAACTGTGCCCGCTTACGTCCATGATTACAGAGACGTCTTCACAAAAGAAAGTTTTGATGAATTACCCCCAAGATGTTCTTGGGATCACATCATCGAACTACTCCCTGGAGACCATCAAGTGGACTGCAAGGTCTACCCACTCAATCCGGGAGAACAAAAAGAATTGGACACTTTCCTCAAGGAGAATCTCAAATCCAGAAGAATCCGCCCTTCCAAATTGCCCTTCGCATCGGCATTCTTCTTCATCAAGAAGAAGGATGGATGCCTTCACCCTGTACAAGATTATCAGAAGCTCAATGCTGTAACAAAATGCAACCAATACCCCCTCCCACTCATCCACGAATTAGTCAACAAGCTAAAGTTGGCCAAATACTACACGAAATTCGATATCAGATGGGAATACAACAATGTGTGAATGGCTGAAGGAGAAGAAAGGAAGGCAGCCTTCCAAACCAATCACAGACTCTTCAAACCCCTTGTGATGTTCTTCGGCCTGAACAACTCCCCAGTAACGTTCCAAACTATGATGAATATGTTGTTTAAGGAGCTGATTGACTGAGGCATAGTGGTAGTCTATATAGACGATATCATGATATTCACAAGGATCGTTGAAGAACACCAAAAGGTAGTGCAAGAGGTGCTACAAATTTTGAGAGATGCCCACCTCTACCTGTGACATGATAAGTGCAACTTCGAAGTCCAAGAAACCGAATTCCTTGGCCTAGTTGTCGCCCAACAGCAGGTAAAAATGGATGATAAA
This sequence comes from Butyriboletus regius, assembly GCA_038093595.1. Taxonomy (NCBI): domain Eukaryota; kingdom Fungi; phylum Basidiomycota; class Agaricomycetes; order Boletales; family Boletaceae; genus Butyriboletus; species Butyriboletus regius. Next base: position 13,914 of record JBBPSM010000106.1, read on the forward strand.
AAGGTTGCCGCCATAAAAGATTGGCCAGTCCCAACGTCCAAGAAGACACTACAAGGATTCCTAGGATTCCTCAACTTCTACCAATGTTTCGTCAAAAACTTTGCAATGGTTGCATGCCCCCTCAATGTGCTTACCTCAGTGAAAAAGGACTTCATCTGGTCCCCTGAATGCCAAAAGTCTTTCGACGATCTCAAGACCATCATTTCCTCGGCACCTGCCCTTGCCATGCCTACAGATATCGATCCCTATTGCGTTGAAACTGACGGCTCCGGTATCAGCATTGGTGCAATCCTCTCCCAAAAACATGACAACATCTGGCACCCCATCACCTTTATCTCGCACTCCCTCAATGACGCTGAGTGCAACTACCATGCAGCTGACCTCGAAATGCTCCCTATCATCTTCGCACTCAACGAATGGCACCAGTATCTCTTGGAGGCTGCTCACCCAATTGAAATCCTAATGGACCATAAGAATCTCGAATTCTTTCGCCATCCTCAGGATCTCTCGTGCCGTCAAGCCCGATGGCAACAAATCTTTCAGGAATATCATCTGACCATCACCCACCGTCCCAGCAAATCAAACCCCACTGACCCTCTGTCCCAGAGGCCAGAGTTTGAAAAGGGGGTGATATCCAACAATACCGCCCAGACACTCCTCCCCGACTCCCTTTTTTCCCCTCCTTCTTCACCTACCCAAACCACAGTGTCACTCAATGCTGTCGCCTTGGATAGCATCCTATTGTGAATAACCAAACTACAATACAAATTGGAACAATTTGCACGACAAGGCTTAGAGAAAAAGGGATCCCCCTGGACAAGGAAGGACGGTCTTGTAAAGTGGAAAAACCTCACTTACATTCTGAACGACAAAAGGTTGTGAGAGGATATAATCGTCGCCAACCATGATCACCCCATCACTGGACACCCAGGTGTAAAGAGGATGTGAGACTTGATCATGAGCGAGTACTTTTGGCCCTCATTACAACGAGACGTAGAAAGATATGTAAAGGTGTGTGACGTCTGCCAAAAGGTGAAGGTGAAAACCACAGCTATCCACACTCCTCTCCACCCGAACAAAATCCCGTCTGCTCCTTGGGAGATCATTTGGGTTGACCTCATCGGACCCCTCCCCCAATCCGATGAAAAGAACGCCATCCTAGTGATAGTGGACAGATTTTCAAAAATAATCAACCTAACACCAGTGATGGACACAATCACATCTCAGGGAGTCACCACCATCTTCCGCGACCAGGTGTTTAAGCTCCATGGAGTGCCATGAAAAGTGATATCGGACAGGGGCACCCAATTCATATCATTGTTCATGCAAGATCTCTACTCCCTTCTCGGAATACAAGCAAATCCCTCCACGACCTATCATCCCCAAACCAACAGCCAAACAGAATGAGTAAACCAAGAAATAGAGAAGTATCTACGCATTTATGTAAATCATCACCAAATGGACTGGGCCGAGTGGCTCCCCCTCGCCAAATTCGCCAACAACTCCCAGACCACTAGCGCCACGGGAGTGTCACCCTTCCTGCTCAATTACGGCCAACAACCACTCATTCCTAACAAGCGAGTGGAGGTCCGAAATGAATCGGCAGCTACATTCGTAGAACAAATGAAGGACCACCACGAGGGGGCAAGAAAAGCATTAGAGAAGGTAGTGGAAGCAATGAAGAAGAGTCATGATAAGCGTGCATCAGCCCCGGTCAAATATTCTGTTGGACAGCAAGTACTCCTCGAAGGAATGCATATTTGCACAGATCAACCAACCAAGAAATTTGATGACAAACAATACGGACCCTTCAAAGCGAAATGCAAAGTGGGTGAAGCATCGTACAAGTTGGAAATTTCCCGAACATGGAAGGGTATTCACCCGGTCTTTCACAAATCCCTCCTCACCTTTTACCATCCCGGTAAATCCCCATCCCAAACCTAGCCCAAACCACCCCCTCTGGTGATTATCCAACAAGAGGAAGAACACGAAGTACGAGAGGTTGTCGACTCCTGAAAGAGATGAGGAAAGACTGAGTACCTTGTCCACTGGAAAGGTTACCCTTGAGAAGAACAGACATGGGAACCAAAAGCTAACATCAAACATGCCTCAAAGCTTGTCAATAAGTTCCACACTGCCAACCCGTCAGCCGTTTGACTTCTTATGACTGACGCCTGTAATTGTCCCATGTGCTCATCCACCACATCCTTGTTTGCCGATCCCACCTTCCATGTCTACGCTGCTTCTCTCAATCATCTCCCTCATCACCTCTTCAAAATTCCTTCCCCCAATACTGAACCTTCTCTCTCTGGTATTCTCATCGACCGGGAGTTCGATGATTAAAAAGGGGGTAATGAAACATTTTCTCCATTTTCTATACCTATTTTTCCACTTTTGTACTTAGCTAAGAACGATCCAATGAGAACACTTACCTACTTAACATTCTATACCCTTTCATCAGAGAGTCTAGACTACGATGTCACAATGACATCACACCTACATCATAGACACTCCAGAACGATTACTTAATCATTCCAGTACATTCTGTACCTACCCTAAATCGTGGTCCGTGCACGTTCTTGATGGTATAAATAGGGTAGTTACAATCGTGTATTTCTCTAGTTTTGGAATTGCCATTCTATCTCTTGGACATCAACATCGATTGACCCTTGGGATTGTTGGTTTTCTCTTTCACTAGACTCCAAGTACGTTCCCCTGACCTCGATATTCCTAAACACGCCCAGGAGCACCAGTGCTTCTGCCCTATAAACGGCTGCCCATACCATTACTCCTGGTAGATGTCCTACACCGATGCACCCCTTCCCTTCTCAGAACACTTCCAACGCCTCCCTCCCTACGTCCGGCGCATTTACTATGCCGGACTCTTGGAGGACAGAGACTCCCTCGCCGCCCTTAGGTCCATTCCATTCATCCTCTGCAACTCCAGCATCACCCAGCTCATTGAGCTATTTGGGATATATGGTGCCCTTTGAACCATTCTCACCCGGCCCCCCTGGAGTGAGACAGGTACCTATCGCCCTGGGGAGACACACCCAACGATACTCCTTCTGCAGATACGTGAGACCATCCTGGACTACCTCAATGATGAGGGGTTCAATTTCTCCATTTCTCTCCTCCCCTTCCGACACCTTGAACGACATCTCACTCCCATCCTCTTCTCGCTCACCCAAGCGGAGCATACATTTTTCTTTGCCCCTTGTAATGCCGCCACCCCCGCCCATCCAATCAGAGGCCATCCCTCTGTTGCTAAGCCCTCTAGAGAAGGTCTCCACAGAAGTCTTGGCCTTGATGGAGCTGATCAGCTCCCTACAACGCCAGTTAGACAACCAAACGGAGTCACCATCAACAGAGACACCCCCACCACAGACACCGATTCCACCGCCACCATCCGTAGCAGTAGACCTGCCACCCCCGTACCAACCCAGCCCATCCTTGCTCCTGTCGAATGACCCCTTTTGGGTCCAACCAGATGTCTATGCCGATGAGGTGCCATGGTATTCTCAGCCGGCCTCCCCTCACGTCCTGCTTCCCTCGCCAACCCTATTCCCCCCTCATTGGGAGACTCTGCAATGTGGAGCCCTCCAACTCCCACCATTCCCAACCTTCAATCCCAGAACCCCTTTGTCTGCCCAAACGGCATACCCCCAGTGGATGATCATCCCAATGCTGTGGACGTATCCACCGTCATTACACCCACCTCTCGTGATCCCACCCCTGGAAGGATATGCTACGAGTGCCACCAACCCAGGCACCTTCATACTGAATGTCCCTGATACCATTGCCCCTTCTGCAATGTGGTTGCCCCTGGACATCCACAAGATCATTGCCCCCAGTGACATTGCAGCACCTGTCACCAACTCAGGCACTCCTGGCAGGTCTGCCTCCAAAACGACCTCCCAGATGACTCATGGGACCTTTCTGACTACCTTGTCAATGACGGGGATAGAAGCTCTTGAGGTGGAACTTCAAGACTACAAGGAGGGTAATGTTATGGATAACGAGGGGGTACTATCTTTTTCCCTGCCCACTCCACCCCTCTCCCCAGGACTCTGGAACAACCTATTCTTCAACACCGGCAATCTCCTTTGGGATGGCAATCTCCCTACTCCGGCACTGGACGACACTGCCTTCTAGGCAATGTAGAGGCAATGGCCACTGCCATCATGGCTGCGCAAGGCAGTGGTGCGGACCCTTCTGATTTCTATTTGATATTTCTTTTGGACCATTCCTCCTTGGCTAAGCTCTCTCATGCATAGCCTCGTATCTCCTGATTCCCCCAATCCCATCTTGGCTGCATGTAGTATGCCTATTTATAATTTCCAAAAGCCTCCCCTAAATTACCTAAAACCCTATATATAGAGGCTTCTCATCTCCATGTAAACTCTAACCTTGATCTACACAATATACTGTGTATTGGTCATCTGTTCCGCTTGCTTCACTCTACCGCCTCACCCGCTTAAGAGTTGGAAGTCATCTCTGCCGTTGCACTTCTGATCTTCTTGATCATCAGTGCCCCTTTTTGCTGCTTGTCTACAGAACGCTGACACTGTCAGGGCAGTTCACCACAAGAGCATCATCATCGACATTAGAGTGCCAGGAACCCTTGTTTCTGGGCTAGGTTCTGTCGACTACTGTTATCAACACTAGAGCACTAGGACCCTTTGTACCTAGGCTAGGTTCTGTCAATCCCTCTGGCATTAGAGTGCTAGGACCCTCCATTCTAGACTAGGTTCTGCCCATATAGAAGAAGAGACGTGTTTGACCACATCGCCTGTGGTAGGGAACGGAACACGGTCGTGTCACTTGTTACACACGCTGAGTCAGCGTAACACGAAACTGTCACCACCACCACCACTACCGAGAAACTGCTTGGGACAGTTCCACACATGCACGATGGGGGCAGCCCATCAGAATCCTTGGACAAGTACATAGCCGGTCTTGTCAAAAACAAGGGGAAGGACATGGTCCTTCGGACGTTGCGTCAGAGCTTTGACACCAGGCTTGACAAACATGGAGACCCACTGGACATGGGTATGGAGTCAGACGAACAGGCCGCAAATGAATGAGATGAGGCTATCAATGAGTGTTCACTAGATCCCATCTTTCCCACATCTCTTTCCACTGAATCACATTTTTAAATGGAGGAGGTAAACCAATGTTACCTTCCTTCTACATAATAGCCCCTGTATTTATTTCTGGATCAAAAAGCAATTCTATTCGCATCACATTAAAGATCCGGAAACCAGGGAAATTCGTTGGCAAAAATGCACTTCTTGACAGTAGAGCCACCAGTTGTTTCATCTCAAGGAAACTGGTGGCATGGTTACGACTGCCAGTCCGCGAATTGGAACATCCAATCTGAGCATGGAACATGGACGCTACCCAGAATCAATCTGGACAGATTTGGTTCAAGACAACGATTGTCTTGGACTATGGTGGACTAATGGAGCAGTGGGACCTCCTAGTCCTGGAATGTGGAAAGGATGATATCATCCTAGGACTCCCTTGGCTGCAGGCCGTCAACCCAGAAATTGACTGGAAAAGTGGACGGGTAACTATAGCACCATCACACTATCGGTACATGACAGGGAACACCCCTGGTACCATCGAACAGAGATACCTGCTGAGGTATCTAGGCCACAATGAAACAGCTTACATAGAAAACGAGATCCATCTGGTGACTTGATCCTGGGAACCCATGCAACGGGCTGGATTCATCAATGCACACGGAGGAATAGGGCCAGACTGTATGCTCAGGAGAGCTACACTCTCAATGGCCATTGCTCAACAGGTGCACAAGACAAAGGTTTCACTTCTGAAAGCCTTCAAGATGTACAAGGATGTCTTCATGGAGAAGACAAACACGAAATTACCCCCCTCCTAACCATATGACCACACCATCAAGCTTAAAGACTCATTCATCCCAAAATGAGCTAACACTTACCCTTTGAACCCTGCAGAACAAGAAGCCTGCAAAGAGTTCATCAAAGAACATTTAGAGACTGGGAAGATCTCTCTATCTAAATCTCCCCAAGCCGCTCCCTTCTTTTTTGTCCAAAAGAAGGATGGGAAACTTTGACCTTGCCAGGACTACTGGTACCTGAATAGCTATACCATCAAGAATGTGTACCCTCTCCCCTTAATCTCCGACCTCGTGGATAAATTAAAGGGATTATTGATCTTCACCAAGTTCAACATACGATGGGGCTATAACAATGTCTTAATCAAACCGGTAGATCACTGGAAGGCCACCTTCCTCACCCCACTCGGCTTATTTGAGCTAAATGTAATGTTCTTTGGAATGTATAACTCCCCGGCGACGTTCCAGGCCTTCATGGATGACCTATTTGGCGATTATATTGCAGAAGGATGGCTAGTGATCTACATGGACAATCTGTTGATCCACTCAACTGATTAGGAGACCCATGATGAAAGGACGCGGAAGGTCCTAGAATGCTTCCAACAACATGAGATGTATCTCAAACTGGAGAAATGCACCTTCTTGGCAGAAGAGATAGAGTATTTAGAAATGATTGTAGGGAAGAATGGGGTCCGCATGGACCCGACGAAACTCAAAGCCATTTGAGAATGGAAACCACCCGTGAATATGAAGGACGTATGCTCCTTCATAGGCTTCTGCAACTTCTACCGGAAGTTCATCCCCTCCTTCTCCGACATCGCATGTCCTTTATGGGACCTTACCACAAGCACGACCGCTTGGTGTTGGGGCGAAACCCAAGAGAACGCTTTCCGGAAGCTACAACATGCCTTCATACGAGAACTGGTTCTTGCCTTCCCTGATATGACAAGACCCTTCACCCTCATGACTGACACCTTACTGACTGCTTCGGGAGCAGTCCTCATGCAATCCGATTCCAATGGGGACTTATGCCTGTGTGGATATCTTTCCCAGACATTCTCTCCAGTGGAGAGAAACTATGACATATATGACAGGGAACTTCTGGCTGTCATACGTGGGTTGGAGGAATGGAGACAATACTTGCTCAGGTCTCCACATCCCGTGGTCATTTTGACGGACCACAAAAACCTCACCTACTTCAAGGAACCCCGGAAGCTGTCATGAAGACAGGCCAGATGGCTCCTGTTCTTACAGGACTTCGAGATGGAATACCAGGCACTCCCAGGCACGCAAATGGCACTGGCCGATGCACTCTCACGTCATGATGAAATCGACACCTCCCAGGATAACAAAGACGTTCAGATTCTACCTTCGAATGCTCTTGATCATCAGGTATGGGCAATCGACCTCGCCCTATCCCAGAAGATCAGCGATGCCATGCAATCAGACCCCTTAGTGATCTCTGCACTCCACACAATGGAGAAGGAAGAACCTCTCTTCACCAGATCCTCCCCCGCCGACTGGAACTTTTTGGAAGATCGCCTTTATTTTAAAGGTCGGTTATATATCCCAGGACCCACATGGAAAGACCTTGTTGCCTCTATCCACGAATCTCTTGAGGGAGGGCATGGTGGCCACCTTGGCATGGTGGCACTGCTCTTCAAAGATTATTGGTGGCCCAGTCTCTCTACGTTCATCCAGAAATTCATCCAGGGCTGTACTATTTGCCAGTCTAATAAAGTCCAAACACACCCCACGGTTCCCCCGGTCACTCCATTAGCCTTTGAAAGACACTGCCCATTCCAGAATCTATCGGTGGATTTAATTACCAACTTACCCCAGTGGGGGATTTTGACTTGGTTATGGTCATGGTCAACCATGGCCTTAGTAAGGGGGTAATTCTCGCCCCTTGCTCGAAAACGGTGGATGCGGCTGGAATAGCCCATCTTTTCTTTGAAAAAGTCTTCCTGCGATACAGACTACACAACAAACTTGTGTCCGATCGAGGCCCACAGTTCGCTTCAGCGTTTGCCAGAGAGCTAGCCCAACTACTACAATATGACATAGCATTATCCACAGCCTACCACCCACAGACAGACAGAGAAACCGAACAGGAGTATAAAAGCTGGCATAAACTCTGACGGAGTTCCAATGCCAAAGCAAGATCTTAGCTCACTTCTTATCACCATCTCCTGCATTTCCGCCACCCTTACCCAAGCCAGACTCCAAGTACATTATCCCAACCTCGACATTTCTAAGCACACCCAGGAACACCAGTGTTTCTGCCCTATAAACAGTTGCCCCTACCATTATTCTTGGTAGATGTCCTGTGAAAATGCTCCCCTTCCCCTCTCCGAATGACTCCACCGTCTTCCTGACTACGCCTGGTACATTTACTATGCCGGACTCTTGGAGGACAGAGACTCCCTCACCACCCTTAGGGCCATTCCTTTCTTCCTCTGTAACCCCAGCATCACCCAGCTCATTAAGCTATTTGAGTTGTATGGTTCCCTTCGAACTCTTCTTGCCTGGCCCTCCTGGAGCGAGACAGGTACCCATTGCCCCGGAGAGATGCACCCAACGACGATCCTTCTGCAGATACATGAGACCATCCTGGACTACCTCAACGACAAGGGATTCAATTTCTCTGTTTCCCTCCTATCCTTCTGACACCTCGAATGCCATCTCGCCCCTGTCCTCTTCTCCCTCACACAGGAAGAGCATACATTTTTCTTTGCCCCTCGTAACACCCCCACCCCCGTCCATCCAATCAGAGGATGTCCCTCTATCACTGAGCCCACAATGGAAGGTCTCCACAGAAGTCTTGGCTCTAACGGAGTTGATCGACTCCCTACAACGCCAATTAGATGACCAAACGGAAACAGTGTTGACACCGACACCCCCACCACTGACACTGGCTCCACCACCACCGTCCGTGACAGCAGACCTCCCACCCCCATACCAACCCAGCCCATCCTCACTCCTGTCGAACGACCCCTTTCGGGTCCAACCAGACGCCTACACCAACGAGGTGTCATGGTATTCTCAGCTGGCCTCCCCTCACGTCCACTACCTGCTTCCCCCGCCGACCGTATTCCCCTCTCATTGGGAGACTTTGCAGCGAGGAGCCCTCCAACTCCCTCCATTCCAGTCGTTCAGTCCCGGAACCCCTTTGTCTGCCCAAACAGCATACCCACAGTGAATGATCATCCCGATGCCATGGACATATCTACCATCACTACCCCCACCTCTCGAGATCCCACCCCCGGAAGGATATGCTATGAGTGCCACCAACCTGGGCACCTTCATACCGAATGTCCCTGATACCATTGCCCCTTCTGCAATGTGGTTGCCCCCAGACATCCACAATATCGTTGTCCCCAATGACATTGTAGCACCTGTCACCAACTCGGGCACTCCTGGCAGGTCTGTCTCCGAAATAACCTCCCTGATGACTCATGGGATCTTTCTGACTACCTCGTCAATGACAGGGATAGAAGTTCTTGAGATGGAACTTCAAGACTATGAAGAGGGTAATGTTACAGATACTGAGGGGGTACTACCTTTTTCCCTACCCACTCCACCACTTTCCTTTGGATGGCAACTCCCATGCACCGGCACTGGACAACACTGCCTTCTAGGGAGTGCAGAGGCAGTGGTGTGGACCTTTCCATTTCTATTTCATATTTCCTCATACCATTCCTCCTTGGCTATGCTCTCCCACACATAGCCTCATATCTCCCAATTCCCTGATCGCATCTTTGCCTCATACAGTATGCCTATTTATGATTTATAGAAGCCTCCTCTAAATTACCTACAAACCTATATATAGAGGCTTCTGACCCTTCATGTAACTCTAACCTTGATCCACACAATATACTGTATCTGGTCAATCAGTTCTGCTTGCTTCGCTCTACTGCCTCACACACTTAGAGTTGGAAGTCATCTCCACTGTCGCACTTCTGATTTTCTTGATCATAAGCACCCCTTTTTGCTGCTTGTCTGCAGAACGCTGACACCGTCGGGGCAGTTCGCCACAAGAGCATTGTCATCAACACTAGAGTGCTAGGACCCTCCATCCTAGGCTAGGTTCTGCCCGTATAGAGGAAGAGACCTGTTTGACCACATCACCTGTGGTAGGGAACAGAACATAGTTGTGTCACTTGTTACGCACGCCTAGTTGGCATAACAACAATGATCCCAAGCATAACATACATTTGATCCAACTCTAGGTTGTGTTTTGCAGCCAGGGCAATCAGAGTACGGACTGGATCAAGATTTGCTACTGGAGCAAAAACTTCCTGGTAATCAACACCTTCTTTTTGGGTGAATTCCCGTGCAACTATCTAAACCTTGTATTGTTCCACATTTCCACTTTGGTCTCATTTGATGTGGAAGACAGGTTTGGAAGTGATGGGAGTGACTCCTTCTGGAATGAGGACAGTTTCATAGACATGATTGGAATTGAGGTTTTGAAGCTCTTCTTCC
>JBBPSM010000107.1:0-24169 GCA_038093595.1 Butyriboletus regius
CTGTCATTGCACTGGCTATCAACAACCTACCTGCTGCTCGAAAAGTTGGCAGCTCTGTGGGGCCCAATGCCAAACATCTGTGTAACCTTTGCTGGTTACACAAATCAGAGAAAGGCAACTTTGCATGCGAGACATGGAAGCTCCGGACCTGTGAAGAATACTAAGAAGCTGCACTTCGATGGTGAGATGCAGACTCACAAAAAGAACTCAATAAAATCTTCAAAGAGACTGGTGTACAATGGTCTGAACTTTTTAGGCTACCATACTGGGATCCTACCCATTTCCTCGTGGTCGATGGCATGCACAATCTCTTCCTCAGCCTAGTCCAATATCACTTCAGAGAGCTTATTGTCATCAACAAGCCTGCAAACCAAGAGTTCTGCAAATCCATCAAGCACCAATGAGACTGATTGATGAAAAGGAACAATAGCAGGCTAGATGACTTGTTGAATCAGGAGCATCCTCTGCAGTACTCAATCACATTCGCTCACCAGTCTTGTTAAAGTTAGTGAAAGAACAAGGAAGGTTCTCTGACTTGCCAACTTCAAAGAAAAAAACAAAGAAAAAAGATCTAGTCCATGTGCTACTGGTGGGCACCATATTCATAGACTGGTTTCAAACAAACTTGACATTCTTCTCAAGTTTGGAAAGGCTTCAATGGCAGGCACTGTCCCGATGATGATCGATGAACCAGAGGATAAGCCCATAGTCAATGTGCTCTCCAGAGAGGAATTTGTCGAAGACTGTTACGATTCGTCCCTATGCTTTATCTTTTCCTCACTTCATTGTATCTCTCATGCCGTGTAGGCCCACATGAGCTCGCAGACTTCCCCAATCCCGTTTGTATTATCAATTGCAGAACCCCTTCACTCTTCTTCTTCATCATTCCATAGGGTTCCGCCAGTTTCTCTTGCTTACTCATTCTCATTCCACCATGTTCCATGATGTTCCATAGCCTACCTATATAAGATCGCCGCTCCGTACAAGTGTCCTTTAGTTTAGACCTACTCAATCTAAACCCCCTTGTACCTCGGATCTCTAAGAGTCTTCGTTCTACTCTCGAGTGAACGCTCTCTCTCTTCGAACCTCAACCTTGACAAGCTCAACGCTTGATAACGTCTACGGAAGCCCCGTAGCACTCTCTGGCAGCATCCTCTGCTTGTCCTTGAAGCTACTAGTTGTAGCAACCCTTTGAGTCTACCCCTACCCCTACCCGGGATAGTCGTAACAAAAGGTCTAAACTCTGTCTTTGAGGTTACCACCGTTGTAATCCTCCACCATTGCCCACCGACGACCAACCCTTGACCCTGCTTGGTGGCACACCCACCGCGCAGATACACCCTCCACTGAACCCAAAGACATTGAGGAAGAACCCAACGACCCTGACACCGACCTTGACCTTGAACTCCTGTCCCAACCCCAACAGGATGCTGCTGCCGAGCTAGCCCGACAACTATCAATCGGGCTATACCTCCCAAGGACCCCGACCCCACCTTCCCCCACACCTATCACTGCTGTACCTTCATTCGCCATCCCACCCCCCAACCCCTCGATGTTGTCTACTTCTCGACCCACCGAACTCCACATCGGCACCCCTGAAGCCTATGATGGATCCTTTGACATGGCCATCCAATGGCTCAACTCCGTTCAATTCTACATGCACGTTATCCGAAAAGTATACGATGACGATGATAAAAAGATCGCCTTTGCCCTTTTCTATATGACCAAAGGAGCAGCCCTTACTTGGGCCACCACCTATCATCAAAAGTGTATCTCTGGAACTGCCATCACCCTAGGCTCCTTCGCCGACTTTATCACGGAATTTGAAAAGGCGTTCAAACACCATGACACCATTGGCAACACTGTCGCCTGGCTCTCCACCAAGTGAATGACCAAGAAACCAAATGGAACATACTCCCCCCCATTGACACAATACGTTTCTGAGTTCCAAAATAATGTTGCCCTAGCCGGGATCGTGGACCCCAATGTCCTAATTGGATACTTCTCAGCGGGAATTCCTCAAGGCCTCATGCGACGCATCATATCCATGGACACCGTACCTACCACTATCAACGACTGGTACGCTAAGGCCATCCATTTTCAAACCCAATGGGAAAGGGCTGATGAAATTGCGAAGCGAGGCCACAGACCCACTTACCACTCCTTCGCCACTCCGACCCCCACCAAATCCAAGGACCCAGACACCATGGATGTTGACGTCATTTCTATCCCCAAGTTGACCCTGGCAGAATGGAAACAATGCTTTGAACAGAAACTCTGCTTCAGGTGTTGTCAGCCAGGGCACACTACCACCACTTGTCCAACCTTTGCAAACAAGAAACCCCTTGACCGCAAAGTCAGGGTGATCCGTGAAGAACCAAGGGACTCCGATGACGAAACCATTGGTAGCATCTCCATGGGTTTTTAAAGAGGGAAACACCCACAGCGCATGTTTCCCCCATTAGCACTGCATCTGTAACTGTACAATCTACCTCCTTAGGAATTTTGATCCCCGTCTTACTCCAGTTACCTGCACATGCTAAGAAAGTCGCTGAAACCTGAGCCCTAGTTGACAGTGGCGCCGAGATCTCGTGCGTCAACTATCACTTCGCAGGGCGAAATCACCTGCCCCTCTGCAAACTTGAACACCCCATCCGTGCCCGGAACGTGGACTACTCCCTTAACAAGAATGGAGATATCCATCACACTTGCGACTTACTCCTCACAATTCAAGGAGTGACCACGCAGGTCACCCTTCATGTTCTTTCTTGCAAGCGAGAAAATGTCATCCTTGGACAACCATGGCTACGACAATATAACCCACTCATCAACTGGACCCAGGGGACCCTCACTTTGTCAACATCGCTCAATAACCTCACGCCTCCCGAATCCCGCACCGAAACCCTCTCGTCCAGTCCGCACCTTTGTGGATTCTTGCAAAAGGAATCTGATGAAAGCCAGTATTTAATCAACGCGAATCAAAATCGAGTCCTACAATGTATCATTCACGGGGAGTGCCCACAGGTCCTGGCTGTGACCGTCGCCAAAATCCAGGTAGCCATGGCTCTGGCTGAGGTGGCAGAGGCGGCCAAACCGAAACCAACCCTTCCCAACGAATACTCCCCCTATGCATCCGTCTTCTCCAAAGAGGTGACTGACCATATTCCCCTGTCCCGGGCATATGACCATGCCATAAATCTTAAGGGTTCCTTTGTCCCGAAAATCGGAAAAGTCTACCCTCTTTCCCCTCCTGAACACCAGGTGACCGAGGATTTCATCGATGAACACTTGTGGACCGGGAAGATCCGCCCTTCAGCTTCTCCTCATGCTTTCCCTTTCTTCTTTGTTAAGAAGAAGAGTGGTGACCTTCGCCCCTGCCAAGACTACTGGTACATCAATGAACACACCGTCCACGACGCCTACCCCTTACCTCTCGTCTCGGATTTGATGGACAAGCTGAGAGGTGTGAAGGTCTTCATCAAGTTTGACGTCTGCTGGGGTTACAACAACGTCCAAATCAAGGATGGCAACCAATGGAAGGCTGCATTCATCACCCATCGCAGCCTCTTCGAACCTACTGTCATGTTGTTTGGTCTTTGCAACTCCCCAGCCACTTTCCAACAGTTCATGAATGATTCCTTCCACGACATGATCGTTGAGGGATGGCTCATTATCTACATGGATGACCTCCTCATATTCTTCCCTGACAACGCCTCCCATACGGAACATACAAAACGCGTTCTACAACGCATGGTAGAGCTTAACCTTCACCTCAAACTCGAAAAATGCCATTTCGCTGTCACCGAGGTAGAATACCTCGGAATGATTCTCCACCCTGACTGTGTCGCCATGAATCCCACAAAGCTGGATGGAATCGCCAAGTGGCCGGTACCCTCCAAAGTCACCCATGTCCGCTCATTCCTGGGATTCGCTAACTTCTACCGTCACTTCATCCTGGCCTACTCCACCATCGCTCGACCCCTCATTGACCTCACCAAACTCTCCCATGCCTGGGATTGGTCTCCCGCTTGCCAAGACACCTTCGATCACCTCAAGCGTCTTTTCCTTGCCAAACCCCTCTTCTATCTCCCCGACTTTTCAGCGCCCTTCGCCATTGCCACGGACACCTTCAAGTTCACTTCTGGTGCCATCCTCCTCCAAACAGACACCAACGGCGACTGGCACCCCTGTTCCTACCTCTCCGAATCCTTCTCCCCCGCTGAACGCAACTATGACATCTACGACCAGGAACTCCTCGCTGTCCTGCAAGCCCTGAAGGCCTGGCGTCACTACCTGCATGGTTTTGCCTTCCCCATCCAGGTCTTCACTGACCACAAAAACCTTACCTACTTCCGGACCCCGCAGAATCTCAACCGTCGCCAAGCTCGCTGGCTCCTTGACCTCGCCGATTTCGACCTCGCAATTGTCCACGTCCCTGGGCAGCTCCTTTCTGGCCCCAATGCCCTCTCTCGCCGCCCTGACCTTGCTCCCGCCACCTCCTCCGACAATGATGGCATCACACTGCTCCCCCCTTCCCTCTTCATCAATCTCATCAACATCACCTTGTCTTCCCACATCCATTCTTCTTCCTCTTCCGACCCCCTTGTCCTGCAACAATTGCAGGCGCTCGACTCCTCTGCCTCCATGTTCCTACGCGCGCGCCTGTCCGACTGGCAACATACAGATGGCCTCCTCACCTACAAAGGTCGCATCTACGTCCCCTCTGATGATGCTCTCCGCCGCTCCATCCTCGCCCACTACCACGACCACCCCACTGCAGGTCATCCTGGGTTCCTCAAGACCCGCCAACTGGTCTCTGCCAATTTCTGGTGGCCTGGACTTGCCACCTACGTCCGTAAATATGTCGAAGGCTGCCCCTCTTGCCAGACCTGCAAAGCCAATACTCACCCCTCCGCTCCCCCGCTCTCCCCCATTTGTTCCTCTACCACCCTGCCTTTCTGCCAGCTATCTTGCGATCTCATCGTTGACCTGCCTCCCTCTGCCGGCTTTGATTCCCTTTTGGTCGTGGTCGACCATGGACTCTCGAAGGGGGTAATTCTCTGCCCCACAACAAAAACGGTATCTGCCGAGGGCATAGCAACCCTCTTCTTTCACCATGTCTATCGAAAGTACAGACTTTACGACAAAATTATCTCTGACCGCGGACCCCAATTCGCCTCCACCTTCGCCAAGGAACTCGGTCGACTCCTCGGTTACAACCTGGCACTCTCCACGGCCTACCACCCACAGACCGACAGAGAAACCGAACGAGTTAACCAAGAAATTGAAACCTATCTCCGCATATTCTGTGGAGACCGACCGACCACTTGGAGTGAACAAATCACACTTGCGGAATTCACACACAACCATCGCCCCCACTCCATCACCGGGAAATCCCCCTTCTCCATCATCATGGGGTACGAACCCTGTGCACTCCCCACTGTTGTTCCCGAATCCCACGTCCCTGCCGTAGAAGACCGTCTTAAGACCCTATTGGCTATTCGCGATGAGGCTCTTGCCGCCCACGAACTAGCACGTCAAACAATGATGGGACGCCACAGACAGACCTTCTCCCCCTTCCCAAAAGGGGCCAAGGTGTAGCTAGAAGCACGCAATCTCCGTTGCTCCTCAGCCAATCCCAAGTTCGCCGCTAAACAAGAAGGCCCCTTTACAATCACTGACATCTTATCCCCCGTCGTGTACAAACTCCGCCTACCGAAACAGTGGAAGATTCACCCCGTGTTCCATGCTTCCCTTCTAACCCCCTGCCACGAGAATCCCGTCTATGGCAAACACTTCCCTTCACCACCTCCCGACCTCATCGCAGGAGAAGAAGAATACGAAATCAACAAGATCCTCCGACATCGTGGAACCCCTTCCCGACGATCCTTCCTGATCCAATGGAAAGAGTACTCCGCCGAAGAAGACTCCTGGGTCCTAGAACGGGACCTGAAAAATGCAAAGTCCGCCCTCGCAGACTATAAGAGCCACCACCCCAAGGCGTTCCCTCAGAACCCATCGCCCTCTTAGCATGTCTTTCACCACCGACCATGTCCTCTCTACACCCTCTTCAGTTTCCCCCTCTATTACTTTACCATCACTTTCTACTCTCAGTCTTAGCCCTTCTTCTTTCACCGTTTCTTCATCGTTCGAGGCCCCTGCGGATGTTGTCGATGACAACTCTCACCCTCATTCTTCTGAATTACCTCCTGCCCGCAGTCCAACTCCACCTCCTCATACACCCATGCCCGTCTCGATAGCATTCACTCCAGGACCCATCTTGGCAGTTGACCTGCCCCCTCACACCAACCGACTCTGCAATGATTTCCCAGATCTCGACGACATCTCTTGCCTCACCCAGAACCTCGAGAACCCCCATATGGCTCTCATGCTCGGTGCTCACCTCGACTACGCGTCCTCCCTCTATTCGTTATACAAAGCCTATCTTCAGTGTGCCCAGCTTGGCGTCCTCGCCCACCATACCTCGGCCAACGCGGATCTCTCTCTCACCCAACTACATCTCAGAAGCATTGAGAGCGAACTAAAGGCCGCACTGCTCAATGCCTTACACCAGCTTGGTGCCGTCGAATTCCTGGATGACTTGGATCGCTACCTTCGTGAATTGAATGCGTGACCGGTTAACCCTACCATCTCCCCACTCCCAACCGAGCTCTCGCGCACCGTGTCTGCCTCCTCCTCCCCACTCAACCCAGACGAGCTACGACTCATCCAACGTGTCGAAGCCCGGTGGTCTGGCAACGACGGACATACCCCCTTAGGACTTGCACACCCGTGCTATCCTGACGCATGCTACCAGTGTCACCGCCTGGGACACATACGTGTCTCCTGTCCCTTCTGCCAATGCCCCAACTGTCTTCGTTGGGAGCCCGGTCACACTCAAACTCGATGCCCTCTCCATCGTCACCCCAACCCCCCGTTTCCATTGTCTTCGTCCTCCTCCTCAGAGAGGCCTCTCCCAATCCCTTCAGTCATCCGCCCAGTTCCTATGCCGCACCTCCCTCGTCACACCACCCGTCACACACCCCGTCGCCCCCGTCGCTCCCCTACTACAGTCAACCCTGACTGAGAGGATACCTTCGATATCGCCGACGTCTATGGCAACGATGCATTAGGGAACATCACTGGGTCTCCGGTGGGGGAATACCAGTATCTTGACTAGAGGTTCATCGGTGCCTCACACTGCCTAATGCGGGGGTAATGTTACAATTCGTCCCTATGCTTTATCTTTTCCTCACTTCATCATATCTCTCATGCTGTGTAGGCCCGCATGAGCTCGTGGACTTCCCCGATCCCGTTTGTATTATCAATTGCGGAACCCCTTCACTCTTCTTCTTCATCATTCCATAGGGTTCCGCCAGTTTCTCTTGCTTACTCATTCTCATTCCACCATGTTCCATGATGTTCCATAGCCTACCTATATAAGATCGCCGCTCCGTACAAGTGTCCTTTAGTTTAGACCTACTCAATCTAAACCCCCTTGTACCTCGGATCTCTAAGAGTCTTCGTTCTACTCTCGAGTGAATGCTCTCTCTCTTCAAACCTCAACCTTGACAAGCTCGACGCTTGATAATGTCTACAGAAGCCCCGTAGCACTCTCTGGCAGCATCCTTTGCTTGTCCTTGAAGCTACTAGTTGTAGTGACCCTAGTCTACCCCTACCCCTACCCGGGATAGTCGTAACAAAGACTGCATCCTAAGCACAAATGTAAGGAAGCCCACATCCAATGAACTGCTCATGAACCGGGAGATTGATGAAATTCAAACCCACCTGCATACAATCACACGACCAACCTGGCATTGTGCCCTCCGAAAAACCTTGGTGATCCTGAACACGGAAAGCTCAAGGCGGATCAATGGAGAACCTCAATTGAGTTTGACTTATCCATAATCCTTCTCAAACTGTGGGATAATGGTCCATATTCCGATGACAAGAGTGAGGAATGTGTGTGAAGAGAAAAGCTGGCGCACAGCACAATGCTGCTGGCCATAGCAATCCAATGGGCCACATCCTATGTCACCTCTGAATGGCATGTACATCACTATATATATTATCTGAGGGTATACCTCAACTCCCTTAAATCAATTTATCCCGAAAACAACTGGCAACCGAACCACCATGTGGCATTGCATCTAGACACCTTCCTATGCCGATATGGACCTCTTCATGAATGGTGGATGTTTCCTTTCGAGAGAATAATAGGGTGTTTCCAAAAAATGAACATGAACCACAAAATCAGTGAGTATCCAAATTGTTAAATTGAGAATTCTTACCTATAGAGTAGGTGAACTTGAGGCAACGTTGATGGTAACATTCTGCACAGCTGGAAGAGTCAAAATGGTCTTGCAATACCCCGACACACCAGCTGTTGTGAAGAATGCAAACAGCATTATGAAGCAGTGTAGTGGTGCAAATGACAGTGAAACACTCTCACCTAATATGGATGCTTTCTGAACAGTCGCCCTCGAGGACG
This sequence comes from Butyriboletus regius, assembly GCA_038093595.1. NCBI lineage: Eukaryota > Fungi > Basidiomycota > Agaricomycetes > Boletales > Boletaceae > Butyriboletus > Butyriboletus regius. Next base: position 8,492 of record JBBPSM010000107.1, read on the forward strand.
AGGGTAAGTACGATATTGGCAGTGTGGGGAATGTCATCAGGGTTGATGCAGGGATGACTTTGGTGCTAGCTGGGGTTTGACGTGAAGGTGGAAGAAGGCACAGAAATGGAAACCTTCTCGTGCTTCATGATGTCAGGGCTGAAGTATGCAACTTGCGCAGCCTTGAATGTCAACTGTTAGGAGGCTTCCTCTGGGAAGTATGTTCCAGGTATTATTGAACACATCTTCACAATGAAATCAGTCAAGAATGAATGAAGACTATTCATTGCAATGCGACAGAACTTACCAATCCCCATCAACTTTACAAACCCCTTTAACCGGTACAAAGATTTCAGAGCAACCTTGTGGAGGGATGAGTATGAAGCTGAGTTGAAGGTCTTTCCTATGCTAGGAAGTACCTACTGCCATGCAATTAGCATGCCTTGAGAGGCAGAAATACTAGTCATAAAATCATTGAATAGGGTAAGCATAACAAAACAAAAGAATGACTCCACTAACCATACCTAATAGATTCTTCTTTAAAATACAAGTGTGCTTGAAGTGAGAACGTACAGATAACATAGGGAGACACCAATCGTAGATTGAATACCTGTCTTGAAGGAGGGCATGAGCCAACAGTAGAAATTGAGAAGGTAGGAACACACCAATCACAGTCATAGTGGGGTACAAGGATCGACAACTGAGAACATTGAGAAATACGATCACAGATCATCGTGAGGCACTGACAATAACATATTAGAATTATATGAGTAGACAGGTTAGACAATTGACAATGTAAGGGACATACCAGCAAAGGATTGCAAAGCACGACAGATGACGATGGACGACGACGACGGAAGATGACAAATGATGAATAATAGCTTAATGATAGGCTTAGAATTATATGAGTATACAGCTAAACAATCAACAATGTAAGGGACATATAGCAGAGCATCGTGAGGCACGACAACGGATGACGAACGATCCCAATTCTTGATCAACTCTAGATAGTTACATTGTTCATGTTTCGTTGGCTTTAGTTTCAACTAGGTTGCTCATTCTCTACACTAATTGATACACAATAATTAGAGCGGCCTAGAGTGGCCACTACATTGGAAGAACTAGCTTGGATGATAGTGGAAAGTGGAAAAGTTGTGCGTGTGAAGATTCACCCCATAAATAGTGTTCAGTGATTTCAGCACATGACATCCATTGGGCAGTGCTTCAGTGGCACATGATGTCAATCGCCAGACACTATTTATGGGGCGGATCTTCACATGCGCAACTCTTCCACTCTCCCTCATTGACCTAAGCTGCTAGTGGCTTGGCAACTACCCCTCCCCTTAATATCCTAGTAGTGTATATATTGGTTGTACGCAAATGTGGGAAAGACAAAAGTATAAAGAGAAACAAAAAAAAGAAAGTAGATTGTGATTGTGATGGTGCCAAATCTACATAATAAGAATAATGAAAATTATGTTTAGATTTAGGTGTAGGTCGTTCAAACTGACCCGGAAATGACTATCCCATGACATTGGTGTATGTTGCCCTGCAATATTTATTGTTATCTGTTGCTAACCAAGGTTAAACATAAGAATTACCTCTGGAGTTAGTAGTTGGGACTGTGTACTCGGCGATGTATTATGCTGGTTGTATTTAATGTCTACATTGTCGATGATCATGCCAGTTAGTTTTTTTGCCATGGGGAACAACAGTTATGCACCCAAGGGATCAGAGTACCCAGGTGAGTTAACTGAGTTTACCGCACAACATTCTTTCCTCATACCTGTTCCTACCCTACCTACAGTATTCAGTATTTTAAGCAGAAGAGGGATGAAGACATATCTGATTTACCACCCATGAAGCACAAACCCACTCTTGTACAGGATATCAATCTGGTGAGTTTCTTCAGTATTTCTTCCCATCAAAACTTCTAACTACATATTTAAAGCAGAGGGGGAATGTCATCCTACCCACAAGGTCACCCATTACTGTTATAATAATGAATATTTTCAAACTTTTTATTGCTTTCAACCTGCATCTTTCAAATCACGTGACCAGTGCACATGACTGTGGGAAACAATCACATGACCTAGGTCTAGACTTAGTCACATGACATGCCTCACCCTTTTAATCTCCATCTTTATTCACACCTTATCTATTCGCACGTTCATCTCTGTTACTTCACTCCCACACTCGCTTCTTTACTCTACCCTTACATAATAATCTCTCTCACACACAGCCTGGTCCGTGCGCACTCCTGTAATGTATATAAAGTAGACACTCTGACGACTGGACCCCCAGTCTAATCCACTTTGTTCATCACCTATAGTCATTGCCTTGGCCTTTGGTTATTGTAGGCTGGTGCTGTTCGGACGCAACCCACATACCCTCTATCTTTGAGCCAGGACATGTGTAGCCTGCGAGATGTAAGATCTGAGCCGTGTGCTGTAGGAGATTCCCTCTTGCAACAGTCACCGCCTTACAAGCTACCCCGGTAGGTTTATCCAGTATCCAGGCCTTATTGTATCTGAGCTTCTGATTCCAATGCCAGCATCTGAAGTGGAAGAGGGATGAAGACCTGTCTGATTTACAACCCACAACACGCAAGGTCACTCATGTACAAAATATCAATCCACCTCTAACTATGCATGCCCTGAAGCATACACCCACTCTTGTACAGGATATCAATTCAGTAAGTTTCTTCGGTATTTCTTCTCGTCAAAGTTTCTAACTACATATTTAAAGCAGAGGGGGGATGTCATCCTACCCACAAGGTCACCCATCACTGCCTTACAAGCTATCCCGGTAGGTTTATCTGGTATCCAGGTCTCTTCATATCTGAGCTCCTAACTCCAACGCCAGCATCTGAAGTGGAAGAGGGATGAAGACCCGTCCGACTTATCACCCACGAAGTGTGCAGTCATCCTAGTAGGTCCTCCCAGCCTCTTCGTGGCAGAGCTTCTGATTCCAATACCTTCCTCTGAAGTGGAAGAGGGATGAAGGCTCCTCGATTCTACCTCCTACAAAGTGCTAGTCCTCTGCAGAATTCACCTACCGTAGCACAACTGTCGCCATTGATATTTCCAAACAAGCTACTACATGGAATCATCAATCTCCTTCATGCCAAGGAACTTGGGGCATGCACAAGAGTATGTATCATTATGAAAAACATTGCCACTCCATGTTTTCTTGCTGCTCTCAACTTCATGCCACACAACGGTCACTGGATGAGTGTTGACCAAGAAAACTGTGAAGCTCTCATGGTGTGGAGATGTATGTATGACTTCATCCACCCCAAGAACCTGTATTGCCACCTTTTCAATGCAAAGGATTACCATTTGAAAGCTCTGCAGATTTTTTTTCAGTCACCTCAGTGCACCAATATTCCAGCCGTTTATCTATCCTGCTTTGGTAACCCATTATTGGCATCCAGTACTGCAGCCCTCTTCGATGATGTCAGAGCATCTGGATGTAAAGGGCTCTCTTACTCTGCTTGTTCAGATCCCTTCCCCTACATCACATCATTTCCAAAGCCTTCCTGTGCAACATCTAGCCAACTGGAGTCTTTCTCATCGGACTGCAACAATATCTTCTCCATATCCATTGTTTCTTTCACTATGTCCACCCTTTGCAACTCTCCACTGAGGGAGCTTGTCCTGAAAGACACCGGACTCTTTGCCACTGTGTGGAGGAGGCTGTTTCGAGCTCTGGACTTACCCCTCCTACAGCGCCTTGAAGTTGGCCGCCAATGTTCAGTTAATACACTTTTGATGTTCTTGCAGTGACACTCCCACATTCAATCTCTCCACATTTCCGTGTATGGCAAATCAAGTAACACTCGATGATCACAATCCCTCGTTGTTTGTCTCCCCTCACTGCAGGCACTTGGAGGACCACCAGAGTATCTAGCACCACTCCTGCAACAGCTCAACCATCTTGATTCAGTAAACACATTTTCCATCACACTCAGCAACATCAAGCCTGGTGTTCATCAAGTTTTGAAAGTGCTGGATTGCGCTCAGTACCTTCCTTATTTATGCGACATGAATATATATTTCCATCCAAACGACAGTGGTACCACCATGGTTATACCAACCACTGGGTTGCAGATTCCAAAGCATGAAGTACACACTTGTGGAGCCATCTGGCTCAGGATATCAGCAGCATTTGACACCTCCACTGCTGAAGGTGAAGAAATTGTGGTGAGTATTAATAATCCTAGTATATTCAGTTATTGATTAATCCATTCCACAGAGACATTGTGCACCATGGATGTGGTTTTTGCCTGATGTAGAAAAAGTCACACTGGTCTTAGGATGTGCTGTCCCCTCGGAAGGCAACATCGCAGAAGTAGAGGGTGCTTTCAAGGAGCAAGCAATGAGTCCTGATGTCCAAATTGTAATATCAACCTTCTAGAGATTGTACTGATGATTCACTGTATGCTTGTCTATATGCGTGTAACTGTTATAAATATGCCTATGATATTAAAAAAAAACCGTTTGTATGCAGTGATACCCAATATGAGGATAGTACTACAACCTTGGCGGTGGAGTCCTCAATGTCGGTAGGGTGAGCAGAGGCACATTGAGGCTGATGGGGTTGAGGCATCCTGAGGGAGTCATTGACTGTAGAGTTTGACTCAAGTGGGGTACTCTACCTCACCAAACTGTGTGAAGAGCATAGAGGTCATCTTCTTTAGATGTAGAAGGCGTCGCCAAAAGGTTTGGAGAGATGGAACACTTCCTGTCATCAAGCAAGCCTTCGGGCTTGGCAGGGAATGCCAAGAGGAGACCCACGGGTAACTGACCAAGACATGCAAATAATGCGAGCACTACATATTACCAGGGGGGTAAGGCAGAAATATTGCTGAGACCTGGTGGGTCGAACAATTTTCGGGGCTGCATGTCCAACCGATGACAGTATTCTTGGTCAACAAATATGTCTATCAAATCAGATAATTGCAGTTCTATGCTCCACGTCCAGAACTATTCTTAAGATACATCTTGAGAAAATCTGACATGACCCAGTCACCTCCATACTCTACGAGTTGCGGATATCTCTCCTTCACCTAGAAGGCCAGTTAGGCACAAAGAGATGGTTGGATGTATCACACAACCTTTGCGAAAACAATCTGAAGTTGTTCCCTCGACTGCCTGTTTCATGATTTCCGAGTGACAAGATATTCTCGAGCCAGATGAATGACAAAAGACTGCCAAGTGTTAGAGTGCCCATCTAAACAGTATGATTCACTTACCTGAACCTCCTCGTGTTCTGCAGCTGGCGATCCAAGCATCTCCTGTAGATTGTAACTGCCCCTATTAAGCCTTGATACCTCCCCTCGAGGCTTGCATATCAAAACCTTGGATGGAGGGGCAGCAACTATTGCAACAGGTTCTGACTGATTGGACCAAATCGGTGGTGCCTCAAATTCATCGCGGGGAAATATTTTATGTCGTGTAAGGGGAGGGGGGGAAATACCATGTTCTGGAGGAAAAACAGAATGGCACATGAGGGGAGAAAAGTAGTGATGGAAACTCCATGTCGATATAACTTTGGGCATGTTCTCTGGTGGGCGTGTTTCTGTATGGTATGTTCAGATGATACTGAGCACTAATACAGTACAGACGTACCCTCAAGACTGTTGTTGTTCTTGCAATTAAAGGTAAACAATAGACCTTCAGATGAAGTCATGGAGCACCAACTATGTAAAATATATGAGTGATGTTGGACAAAAATTTACTGATTGCAGATTGTCGCAGAGGCACTGACAATAACATATTAGAATTATATGAGTAGACAGGTTAGACAATTGACAACATAAGGGACATGCCGGCAGAGGATCATAAAGCATGACAGACAATGACAAATGATGAACAATAACTTAATGATGCTTAGAATTATATGAGTATACAGCTAAACAATTGACAATGTAAGGGATATACAGCAGAGCATTGCGAGACATGACGACGGACGACGACGAACGATCCCAATTCTTGATCAACTCTAGATAGTTACATTGTTCACATTTCGTTGGCTTTAGTTTCAACTAGGTTGCTCATTCTCTACACTAATTGATACACAATAATTAGAGCAGCCTAGAGTGGCCACTACATTGGAAGAACTAGCTTGGATGGTAGTGGAAAGTGGAAAAGTTGTGCATGTGAAGATTCACCTCATAAATAGTGTTCAGTGATTTCAGCATGTGACATCCACTGGGCAGCACTTCAGCGGCATGTGATGTCAATCGCCAAATACTATTTATGGGGCAGATCTTCACACACGCAACTCTTCCACTTTCCACTATCATCTGGTGGCGCTATGCCACTCTAATTATTATTATATCACTTAGTGTAGAGGATTAATGATGAATTTCGTCATTTAAGAATAGAAATGAAGAAACAGATAATCGTCTATACTATGTGGTATGCCCTTACGTTCCCAAATGTTCAAGCATCTGTTGTCATGCTGCCCCACTATCCTACACACTTACATTTTCAATTGTTCAGCATCTAGTCTTGGGTTGTCATACCGTCCCATTGCTCCTGCCCCTGTCAGTGGGTGTTCAATTGTTTATGTTCTCATATAAACGTACGGGCCATGTTCAGGCCATGTTCAGACCACCACAACTCAGACCAGATGCCTCAGCCCCTTGATGTAAGATTGGCTTCTTATTTCTTGTTTCAGTCTCTCACTCATATGTTTGCAGATAACTCACAAGTTTACTTTGACTTGCCACACGAAGGCAATCAATACGTTTACGATTAGCCCTGGTGGTTCTTTACTGCTTAGTGGGGGTAAGCATCATTTCTTTTCCTTACATCAGCTGGTTTGACACTCATCACAGGGAATGACGGCTGTGTGGTCATTTGGAGCCTTACCTCCAGAGAAATGTTGCAGGAAATCTGTGTCCCATCAGCTGGCTTTATTAGTTGTGCTATTTGGCTTAATTTGGCAGATCGGGATGAAGATACCTTTGTTTTTGGCATGTCAGATGGAAACATTTATCTTTATCAGTGCGCAAGTGAGAGCCCTCTCTTCCATTTTTTATCAATCAGTCTCATGCATACAGGGGCCATAGAATGGCTGGCCTGGGATCCACAACACCGTCAACTGGCTAGTGTTGGCGATGGCCAGGTCTGTGTTTGGAAGTTCATCACCGATCAGAGTAAGTATAATTCATATGTATCTTGCCTCTATTCTGACCTGTTTTGTCGTCTGTGTAGAATCTTTTGCGCCTGTCCCCAGCACTGCCGAGAAGCAACCATACGTCGCACAGTCGGTTCATTTCTTAGATGATGGCTCCAGTATCGTAATCTCATACCTTGAGAGTGGCTACGTGTGCGTGTTCACTCATAGCAGAGGCTTTACTCACCCATCATCTGCTAATATTAGTTTCTGTTACTCCATTGATCCTTGGGATCTCAAGTGGAAAAAGAAAGCAAATGGTCGTATATAAGTCCCTTCCCTGACATACATTGCCATCATGCTTAGCTCTTCCCAGTGGTGATACATTTTTGGATGGTCAGCACCTCTTGGTTTCCAACCTACAAGATGGTGTCAATAGGTATACCCTCCCCACTTTGTATCATTCTCAGAGTTATCACCACGCCATCTTGGTGAATGTACCATGGCAGCTTGCAGTCGCTCGAGAATCTGGCCTCCTCATTGTCGGAGGTGACAACAGATTTGCTCAGATCTTTGACTACCATACTGGTGCATTTCATGACAAGCTTAACCATGAGAATGGTGGGCCTCTAATCTCTCATTCATGCATTTTCACATTGACCCTATATTTTAGCTGGTGATTTGGTGGTTATGGTAGCTGTATGCTATAGATCCCATTTGTCATACTTCGACTAATGTCTTCCTAGATCTTCGAAGGTGTACAGGGATGCACCTTTGTGACGGGCAGCACGCTGGAGGGCCATAGCAACATCAAAGTTTGGAAGGAGCAACAAGTGGGTCTTTTAATTATTATGATAACTCTGTTCATTAAACATGGTCAAAGGCTGTTATTCAGCCCCTCGCAGCAAAGAATGAGTCACGATCATTGTTTAGATTGTCCGTGAAGCAACTGCTATTGTTCGCAGTAGTTTGCATGCTAGTAAATATGCTGATGAACTACCTCCCACTTTCCCTCTCTCATCATTCCCTGTCCTTCCTCTACCCACCACAGTGGACTAACAAACCGGATTCACACCAGCCACCTATCCAGATATCTTGTGATCCCATACCTGCACAAGAATCAGTCAAGCTGGATGTGAGCTTCAAGCCTCCAGTTCACTACATTATTATACTGGGAGAGATGGCGGCCGTCTAGTATACTGTCATGATACATTATAACACTGTGACAAAATATCTCTAATCACTATGCGTGCAGCAGTCGGCGTTTAGTGCGGAGTGGATTTGGTTAATGCAGAGTGGACTTACCTAATGTGGAGTGGACTTGTGGTGGACTTGTGGTCCACTAACCACTTTCCCACATAACTGCATGACCATCCACCAATCAGTGTTCACTACAAGAGATACGTCTTCTGCGTTTTATTCCCTCTCCCCACTCCAACCATCAATGAATGAAATGCAAGCTGGTGAGTAATTTAAATCTACAAAATTGAGTATTGATGCTAATGTATTACACTGGAGGCTCCTCCAACACTGCAGCCCCGATAGACAGCCCAGATGCTTGGTTGCTGGTCTTGAAATGGGCAGACGAAGCAATCGACATCGGGACTTTCACAACCTCAATGTCCCAGAAATTCAGTCCCCAGTATATCGAAGCAGAATGGAGAGACATTATGACCTATGTGTTCTCGTGTTGGGAAAATAAAGAATCAGCAAGCGCCACAGTGGTGGCCGCCATGGAAGCTGGTGGTGTAGTACTCCCAAGTAGTGATCCATCTGCTGAACCCTTGACATCCAAAAGCCAATCCCAATCATCCAGACCAAAGTAGACTCATGATAGTGGTCATACAACCTCCTGAAGACCCAGAAAATGAGCCTGCAAAATGGTATATATTTTATTATGATTCCCTACATTATGATTAATTCAAGGGCATGTGAATTGATTTCTTGATGTAGAAGTGCAGGTAGATGAGGAGGAAGAATCAGAGGAGGAGGAAAAAGAAGATATTGATATGTCATATATACTACTCGGACATATCTACTCTGACCTTGTATAGAAGGATTTATTGTTCTGATTGATAACGCCAATCTGGGAACATCATCACAGTGCCATCCTATCGCACCTAGTCATGTGATGTCCACCGCATCATCAAGGTTCAAACAAATTGTTGATGAAATAGCTGACTGCTATGTTGACGGTGCTGCCAATGAACGGAGCCCAGGTCAGTCTGATAGTAGTGACAGTGATAATGAGTTGGAAGAAGTCCCTCAAAGCACTCCCCCTGCCGTTTTGGATGCAGCAGGCATTTGGAAGTCTATCTGAGACTGGATGTTCGGCTCTTTGCACTATGAAACACTGGATATCCTAGATTCGCAGTATGACCACAACACAAGCATCCAGTACTGGGAAGACTTCCTTTTGACCCTTACATTCTTGTTGGATCTGGAAGAACAAGAAGAAAAGTTCCTGTCAATCTCACTTGCAGAACATCTTCGAAGGATTGCTACCCACCCCCCTGCTGCAATGCGTCAAGATTTTCATCATGCACCCTCATGCCCATCTTGCCCATTGCTGCCCCCCAATGATATAGAGCAAACACTGATGTGGGCGGTCAATATAATCCCCAGTAAGTTCCCATATGGTGCATATACTCTCCACAAATACGCTAACCTTGCATTAGATTCCTTGGCAGAGTTTATTGTCAAAGCATGGAATCAGGCTGGCCTCACTGCCATGCTGTACAAAAATTTACCCCACTGTTTTACTGTGTGTGCAGTAGACCCTGCTGCTTTCCTCCTTACTGTCCCTGTCTCGCATACTTCTTGCGTGTGTGGCTGGTCACTAGTCCCATTTGAGGACTGTATTTCTCTGTTCACCATACTTGGACACTCCGAACCTCCTCTGCCAGGATGGTATACAGTATCGAAATGTGGGCTGTACAAGGGTGGTGTTGCATATGGCCTATTCTTTGAAGGGGAGTTGGAAGAACTCCGTGTTCTCATAGTGTCATGAACATTATAACCTCCAAAGTGTTGGCCCGACAATGATATTGGTCAAGATCATTGTGCTCGATGGCTATTTTCCCCCAACCAATTCAGGGGGGAACAGCTGGTTCCATATCGTGGATGGCCCTGTTACAAATACAAGAATAAGACATATATTTCCAGCTTACTCCTGATGACCTTGAAATCCAATCAGGTGGCTCCACTCCCGACCCCAACTCCTCACCAGATTGCACTTCACGTCACCTCCATGGTGAATCCCCTCTTCATGACCACAACATATCAGACCTATAGCCAATGGTTCTGGAAGGAGAATGATACCGTTGTTATATCTGACTCCATCCATTTCGGGAAGTGCAGCGTTCTGCTCGAGATTGAGCATGCAAACTACTTGGCCAGAGTGTGTTTGTTGGTAGAGGGGGAGGAGATCAGTTTCCCCCTGTCTAATCTCCATCACAAATATTTCCTTGGTGATGTAGTCCGAGTAACCGAGGATTCTTTCAGTGATATTTAGAATGTATCCCATTATCTTATTGGGTGTGCTGGTATGGTCTCTAACATCGATGTCATCACAAAGAAAGTGACGGTGTCAGAGCATGACAGGAATGAAGTAAGTTATTATCTTATCGCCATGTCATTTGTTCTTCACCGTCCCTCTAGTTTTGAGTCCTATCTTTTTTGTTAGAGTCTTACATACCAGAACAGGGTGTCTGTGCATCATTCAGTATTGCCACTTCCCCTACTGGTGAGTACACCGATAGTGCACAGATTGGTGACATTGCTAGGGTAGTTTCGGGGCCCTTCAAAGGAGTTTGTGGATATGTTACTGAAGTGCAACCACTTGCTGGAACCCTCAAATTCCTATCTCAACATATCAAGTTCTCTGGCCAGCAGTTGGAAGTTCCTATCACACGTGTCATAACTATACCTCATCATTGCGCATTGCGGTTTACTCCCAAATGCGGCTATAATGTGAGGAAGGGAGATTATGTATTCGTTGTGAGAGGGGAGTATAGGGGTAAATCTGGGTTTGTTGTTCAAGTCACCCTTGATCAGAGGACGCTGGAAGTCGCCTCGCATCTGGACTCGTCGGTGTGTGCAATATAAATATACACATGGTTCATTACATTGTACTAAAAAATTTTAAGGTCATCTTCATGCTTCCCATCACTCACTTTGCACATGCTTCTGTTGTGACTGACCGTGATGCAAACGATGCTTATTGTGGGAAAGATGTTATGATCATTGCTGGTCTGCATAAAGGCTGGCAGGGCAAGCTTGTCAGTCTAGGTCCTCATACATGTGTCATCGAGCGAGGGGCTTTTTCGCTCAGCATGTACCAGAGAGACACTGTGGTTGTCAGGTATGTCTTAGGTAGTATCTATTTTCATATCTGATTGTATGAGTAGGGGTATGGATACAACACTTGCAGGGAGAAATTTAACACCACTGCAGGCTATTGCAGTCTCCAACGCATTTTTAGTGCAATACAATTGGCCCAGACAGTTAACCCCCCCTCCAGATCCTCCTGGTGAACAAGATAATGCAAGTTTGGAACCCACTGACCCAAACCCCTGGATGGTTGACGATGACAATCGCAATCAGGCGGAAAGCAGCTCTCCAAGATCATGTAGGTTGGTTTCCACTGTATCTGACAGAGGTTGATCAATCTTCTTAGCCTTTGACTTTCTACTACATCCAGATGTGCTGAAGAGTTTGGTAAACTTTCGTACTGTTTTTCAAATTACTCCTGGTTGGCGTGACACCTACAGCAAATGTTGTGTCAAAACGGAGACTTCCAGCCCTTTCGAAGGTCCATCGCAACCAGTTCCATGGGGACATCTTGCCATTCATCTTACTTCTTGAATGGAGGGTGCAGAGTTATTGAGGGAGACAATCCCTGAAAGTTGTTGAAGCCCTTCCCACCCAAAGCAAAGGGCATGTTGTGCATGGTGATCAAGGCTGGAGAAGTGGACAGCAGTGAAAGGGTAGGGTCAGTTTTATCAGTGACCAAAGTTTCCTTCAAGGAGCAGAAAGTCTATGTCAAGCATCTGGATGGTACATCCTCCAGTGAACAGACTCTCCCACTCAGCAGGGTGATCTCTGTCGAAGTGCCAATGTAACTACATTACATTTGTACTTCCTAATGTCTTATGTCCATATTCATTTTGCTCTACATCCTACTGTTATGCCGACTCGGCGTGCGTAACAAGTGACATGACCGTGTTCCATTCCCTACCACAGGCGATGTGGTCAAACATGTCTCTTCCTCTATACGGGCAAAACCTAGTCTAGGATGGAGGGTCCTAGCACTCTAATGCCAGAGGGATTGACAAAACCTAGCCTAGGCACAAAGGGTCCTAGTGCTCTAATGTCAATAACGATGCTCTTGTGGCGAACTGCCCCAATGGTGTTGGTGTTCTGCAGACAAGCAGCAAAAAGGGGCGCTGATGATCAAGCAGATCAGAAGCGCAATGGCGGAGATGACTTCCAACTCTAAGTGGGTGAGGCGGTAGAGCAAAGCGAGCGGAACAGATGATTTACATGGTATATTGTGTAGATCAAGGTTAGAGTTTACATGGGGTTAGAAGCCTTCTATATATAGGGTTTTAGGTAGTTTAGGGGAGGCTTCCTGAGACCATAAATAGGTAAGCTACATAGGGCTGAGATGGGATCGAGGAATCGGGAGATATGAGGCTATGCACGAGAGAGCATAGCCGAGGAGGAATGGTCCGAAAGAAATATGAAATAGAGAAAGGAAAGATCCGTGCCACTGCCCTATGCAGCCATGGTGGCAGTGGCTATTGCCTCTACACTGCCTAGAAGGCAGTGTCGTCCAATGCCGGAGTGAGGAGATTGCCATCCCATAGGAGATTGCTGGTGTCGAAGAATAGGTCATCCCAGAGACCCGAAGTGAGGGGTGGAGTAGGTAGGGAAAAAGGTAGTACCCCCTCATTATCCATAACATTACCCTCCTTGTAGTCTTGAAGTTCCATCTCAAGAACTCCGATCTCTGTCGTTGACTAGGTAGTCGGAAAGGTCCCAGGAGCCATCGGGGAGGTCATTGCGGAGGCAGACCTGCCAGGAATGTCCGAGTTGGTGGCAGGTGCTACAGCGTCATTAGGGGCAACGATATTGTGGATGTCCTGGGGCAACCACATTGCAAAAGGGGCAATGGTAGTGGGGACATTCTGTGCAGAGATGTCCGGGTTGGTGACACTCATAGCATGTCCTGCCGGGGGTGGGATCTCGAGTGGTGGGGGTAGTGACGGCAGGTACGTCCACGGCATTGGGACGATCATCCACTGGGGGTATGCCGTTTGGGCGGACAAAGGGGTTCTGGGACTGAAGAACAGGAACGGAGGGAGTTGGAGGGCTCCACATTGCAGAGTCTCCCAGTGAGGGGGGAGTAGGGTCAGCAGGGGAAGCAGGTGGTGGACGTGAGGGGAGTCTGACTGAGAATACCATGGCACCTTGTCGGTGTAGGCATCTGGTTGGACCCGAAAGGGGTCATTCGACAGGAGTGAGGATGGGCTGGGTTGGTACGGGGGTGGAAGATCAACTGTCGCGGACGGTGGTGGTGGAGTCGATGTCTGTGGTGGGAGTATCTCTGTCGATGGTGACTCTGTTTGGTTGTCTAACTGGCATTGTAGGGAGCTGATCAGCTCTGTCAAGGCCAAGACTTCTGTGGAGACCTTCTCTAGAGGGCTCAGCGACAGAGGGATGTCCTCTGGTTGGACGGTTGGGGGTGGTGGCGTTACAAGGAGCAACAACAAATGTACACTCTGTTTGTGTGAGCAAGAAAAGGACAGGAGCGAGGTGTCTTTCGAGGTGTCGGAAGGGGAGGAGGGAAACGGAGAAATTGAACCCCTCATCGTTGAGGTAGTCCAGGATGGTCTCACATATCTGCAGAAGGAGCGTCGTTGGGTGTGTCTCTCCGGGGCGATAGGTACCTGTCTCGCTCCAGGGGGGCCGAGTGAAAATGGTTTGAAGGGCACCATATATTCCGAATAGGTCAATGAGCTGGGTGATGCTGGGGTTGCAGAGGACGAATGGAATGGACCTAAGGGCGGTGAGGGAGTCTCTGTCCTCCAAGAGTCCAGCATAGCAAATGTACCAGGTGTAGGGGGGGAGGCATTGGAGGCGTTCTGAGAGGGGAAGGGGTGCATCAGTGTAGGACATCTACCAGGAGTAGTGGTATGGGCAGCCGTTTATAGGGCAGAAACACTCGTGTTCCTGGGCATGCTTAGTGATGTTGTGGGCTGGGCCTGAAGCCCTGAAGCCCTGGTACCAGGCCCTATTTAGGCCAGGCCCACACATAGGGCTCTTAAGGGCCTAGGGCTCAGGCTTGGGGTTAGTCAGGCCCAAGCCCGGGGCTCAGGCCCTGGCTTTTTAGTATAATAATATATTATTAATTATTAATTATACTATAGTGGATGGTAATTAATAATAGTGTTAGGCATAGAAACATCCAGAAAACTATAAAGTTATATCAGCCACACAAGTAGTGCACACCATAGATTTGCTTGGACCCATTCAAGCTATACAGCAATCATGCCATCACTCTCAGGCTTGGGCGATGAAGAAGCACCAATCCAGCCTCTCTGTGCTCGGCGTGTCACCAAATCCTCTGCTCGACTTGCTGACACCAACAATGATGCCACTCCTGAACTGTGAAGCCACCAAACAGCCATAGGTGACTCAGATTTATATCAGCAACACGAAAACTTACAACCAAGAACTCGCAGCTGCAACTATAGTACTGACCAACACAGCCACCACCCCGAGCGTGCAGATTACTGCAGGTATGCACCTCCATCAATGAAACATGATGTTGCTCACCACACATAGATACAGCCACAGGAACGATGGGTTCTGCCATTACAACGAGCAGTACACCAAAAGGTAAAGTAGTTGTTTTTACCTATACATTTAATTTGCTCACAGTTTTGCATACATGAACAGCACGACCAACTGACACACCTGATGCACCTGACGCACCCGAACGGCACACCAACTGACGCGCCTGAATGATGCGCCATATGGAACGGCACCACCAACTGACGCACCCGACGCACCCAAATGACACACATCAACAATGCACGCAGCGCACCCAACGCACTCGAACGACACACTGACCGATGCACATGAACGACGCATGGCCCATCAAAAGGTAAAGTAGTCGTTTTTACCTTTACATTTAATTTGCTCACAGTTTTGCATACACAAACGATGTACTACATGGATGGCACAACCAACCAACACATTCGACGCACCCAAACAACGCAAATCAACAATGCACCCGATGCACCTGAACGGCACACCGACCAACGCGCACGAATGATGTGCCACATGGAATGGCACAACTGACCGACGCTCCCAAATGACACACCTCAACAACACATGTGGTGCACCCAACGCACTCAAACGACACACCGACCGATGCGTCGCAACCGCTTGAAGGGAGATATTGTAGAGGCCATTCAAGTGTTGCACATGATGTATAATCATGATCTTATCTTCCGTGAGCCAGGTCCATCTTCTGCCTTGGAACTAGCAATGGAAGAGGAA
>JBBPSM010000108.1:0-24132 GCA_038093595.1 Butyriboletus regius
CGCCCGATCCTTTGGTACTCCTTCACCATATCCTCATAGTCCAGCACAAGAGTTCTGGGGTGAAGCTGCGCTTGTTCGTAGATCTTGTAGTCTACAGCCTTTTTGATGAGGGTCAATGTGTGGTAGTTCTCAATGTTTGCTTCTCGCTTCAGCACCTCGAATCTTTGTATGAACAGGTCGATAGGGTGCCCGTTCTGTCTTAGCACCTCGAGTTTTCTTAAGGATTCGTGCGCGAGTACATCGATCCTGAAGTAGGACCGGATTTCTCTTTGGAGGGTGACCCACGAGGGCCAAGCCGACTCCCCTTTTTGCCCGGTGACAATCCCCTGAGCATTTTTGACGTCGTCGAATTCAGCGTCGTAATATTTTTCGAGGGTGATCTGGGCAAACCCCTCAGCCTTCTTCTCCAACCTGGACAAGACAGCCACGCAACGTAGCTTGTCTGATTTCCACGACTGGGCGTCCACCCACAGTCGCAGCCTTAGCCACCATAGACGGAAGGTGGCCTGGTCACCGTCCTATTTCTCGGGATCGGCGATCTTCTTGGTGATGTTGGCCTTGTCCTTGTCTACGTTCAACGCAGCCAACCGCTGAACGAGATCGTCGAGATCTACTGGTCCCGACATTTTTTACTTTTTGGGGGCGGGGTAACGGGGATTGGGGCGAAGGAAGGACAAAAAACTCTTAAAAACTTTTCCTAGTGTCGGCTGGTGAGCACATCGGGAAGAATTGTGATGATCCCAACTATCGCTCTGATGTGACGTTACGGGTGATCACAAGAACCCGGGTACACCAGCGTAGTACCACATGAACAGTTAGACCTCAACTGATAACGGGGGCTAGTGCACTATGCCCGACAGCAACTTTATCCGTATTTGTACGGTGGACGACCGTATGTGAACAGCGCTTAGCGAGTGCTTTACTCGTCACCGTCAAGTGGTGATAACTGGAGACGTTCCCTTAGCTCTGGGATCCGAGCAGTGTGTATGACAGTCTAATCCAAGTGTTGCGAGTGGGAATCACTACACAGCACACGGCTCAGATCTTACGTCTCGCAGGCTACACGTGTCCTGGCTCAAGAGATGAGGGTATGTGGGTCGCGTCCGAACAATACCAGCCTACAATGACCAGAGGCCAAGGCAATGACTAAAGGTGGTGAACAGAGTGGATTAGACTGGGGATCCAGTCGTCAAAGTGTCTACTTTATATATGTTACAGGAATGCGCACGGACCAGGCTGTGCGTGAGAGAGATTACTACATAAGGATAGAGTAAAGAAGTGTGTGTGGGAGGGAGATGACGGAGATGAACGTGGGAATAGATAAGGTGTGAATATAGACGGAGATTAAAAGGGTGAGGCGTGTCACGTGACTAAGTCTAGACCTAGGTCAGGTGATGGTTTCTCACGGTCATGTGCACTGGTCACGTGACTTTGAAAGTGAAGGTTAAATGTGATAAAAAGTTTGAAAATATTTATTATTATAACAGTTGTACCATTCAGTTTCTCCGTCGGTTTGTAGGTGATAGGCCGTTGACAGGGCTATGTTGTATTGTAGCAATCTGGCCAGCTCTCTAGCAAACGCAGAAGTGAACTGCGGTCCTTGATCGGATACGAGCTTGTCATGTAGTCCATATCACAGGAATACTTTTTCAAAGAAAAGACAGGCTATACCAGCCGCATCTACTGTTTTCGAGCAAGGGGCGAGAATTACCCCCTTACTAAGGCCATGGTCGACCATGACCATAACCGAGTCAAATTCCCCAACCGGTGGTAGGTCGGTGATTAAATCCACCGATAGATTCTGGAAAGGGTGGCGTCCTTCGAAGGCTAGTGGTGTGACCGGGGGAACCATGGGGTGGGTTTGAACTTTATTAGACTGGCATATAGCGCAGCCCTGGATGAATTTCTGGATGAACATAGAGAGACCGGGCCACCAATAATCTTTGGAGAGTAGCACCACCGTGCGAAGGTGGTCACCATGTCCTCCCTCAAGGGATTCATGGGTGGAGGTGACAAGGTCTTTCTGTGTGGGTCCTGGGATATATAACTGACCTTTATAATAAAGGCGATCTTCCAAAAAGTTCCAATCGTTGGGGGAGGATCTGGCAAAGAGAGGTTCCTCTTTTTCCATAGCACGGTGTGCGGAGATCACTAGGGGATCTGATCTCGTGGAATTGCTGATCTTCTGTGAGAGGGCTAGGTCAATTGCCCCCACTTGATGATCAAATGCATTGGTGGGGAGGATCTGAATGTCTTCGTTATCCTGGGAGGTGTCAATTTCATCATGATGCGAGAGTGCGTCAGCCGGTGCCATTTGCATGCCTGGGAGTGCCTGATCTTCCATGTCGAAGTCCTGTAAGAACAGAAGCCACCTGGCCTGTTGTCATGACAGCTTTCGAGGTTCCTTGAAGTAAGTGAGGTTTTTGTGGTCTGTAAAGACGATCATGGGATGTGGAGACCCGAGCAGGTATTGTCTCCACTCCTCCAACCCACGTATGACAGCCAAAAGTTCCCTGTCATATATGTCGTAGTTTCTCTCCGCCGGAGAGAATGTCTGGGAAAGATATCCACACGGGCGTAAATCCCCGTTGGAATCAGATTGCATTAAGACTGCTCCCGAAGCAGTCAGCGAGGCGTCGGTCATGAGGGTAAAGGGTTTGGTCATATCGGGGAAGGCTAGCACCGGTTCTCTAGTGAAGGCATGTTGCAACTTTCGGAAGGCGTTCTCCTGGGTTTCGCCCCAGCACCAAGTGGTGGTGCTCTTGGTAAGGTCCAGTAGCGGACATACGATGTCGGAGAAGGAGGGGATGAATTTCCTGTAGAAATTGCAAAAGCCGATGAAGGAGCAGACATCCTTCACGTTAATGGGTGGTTTCCATTCTTTGATGGCCTTGAGTTTGATTGGGTCCATGCGGACCCCGTTCTTCCCTACGATCATTCCCAGATACTCTACCTCTTTTGCCAAGAAGGTGCACTTCTCCAGTTTGAGGTACATCTCATGTTGTCAGAAGCATTCTAGGACCTTCTGCGTCCTTTCATCATGGGTCTCCTGATCTGTAGAGTGGATCAACAGATCGTCCATGTAGATCACAAGCCATCCTTCTGCGATATAATCACCAAAAAGGTCGTCCATGAAGGCCTGGAACATAGCCGGGGAGTTACACATCCCAAAGAACATCACATTGGGTTCAAATAAGCCGAGCAGGGTAAGGAAGGCGGCCTTCCAGCGATCTTCCAGTTTGATCAAGACATTGTTATAGCCCCATCGTACGTCAAACTTGGTGAAGATCGACGATCCCTTTAATTTATTCACGAGGTCGGAAATTAAGGGGAGAGGGTACGTGTTCTTGATGGTGTGGCTATTCAGGTACCGGTAGTCCTGGCAGGGCTGTAATTTCCCATCCTTCTTTTGGACAAAAAAGAAGGGTGCAGTTTGGGGAGATTTGGATGGAGAGATCTTCCCAGTCTCTAGATGTTCTTTGATGAACTCCTTGTAGGCTTCTTGTTCTGCAGGGTTCAGAGGGTAGGCTTTGGCTCATTTTGGGACAAACAAGTCCTTTAGCTCGATGGTGTGATCATATGGTCAAAAGGGGGGTAGTTTCATATTCGTCTTCTCCACAAAGACGTCCTTGTAGGTCTCAAAGGCTTTTGGGAGCGAAACCTTCGCCTTGTGTGCCTGTTGAGCGATGACCGTTGAGAGAGTAGCTCTTCTGAGCATACAGTCCGGCCCTATTCCTCTGTGCACATTGATGAACCCAGCCCGTTGCATGGGTTCCCAGGACCAAGTCGCTAGGTGGATCTCGTCCTCTACATGAGCCGTTTCATCATGGCTCAGATACCTCAGCAGGTATCTCTGTTCGATGGTACCAGGGGTGTCTCCTGTCATATACTGATAGTGTGACGGCGCTATTGTTACCCGTCCACTCTTCCAGTCAATTTCTGGGTTGATGGCCTGCAGCCAAGGGAGTCCTAGGATAATATCATTCTTGCCACATTCCAGGACTAGGAGGTCCCGCCACTCCATTAGTCCTCCATAGTCCAAGATGATCATCGTCTTGAACCGAATTTGTCCAGATTGATTCTGGGTACTGTCCACATTCCATGCTTGGATTTGATGTTCCAATTCACGGACCGGTAATTGTAACCGTGCCACCAGTTTTCTTAAGATGAAACAACTGGTGGCTCCACTGTCGAGAAGCACATTTTTGCCAATGAATTTCCCTGGTTTCTGGATCTTTAGGGGGATATGAATAGAATTGCTCTTCAATCTGGAAATAAATACAGGAGCTATCATGTAGGAGGAAGGTAACGTTGGTTTTACCTCCTCCATTTAAAAATGCGATTCAGTGGAAAGAGATGCGAGAAAGATGGGATCTAGTGAGCACTCATTGATAGCCTCATCCCATTTGTTTGCAGCCTGTTTGTCTGACTCCATACCCATGTCCAGTGGGTCTCCATGTTCGTCAAGCCTGGTGTCAAAGCTTTGATGCAACGTCCAAAGGACCGTGTCCTTCCCCTTGTTCTTGACAAGACCGGCTATATACCTGTCCAAGGGTTCTGATGGGCTGCCCTCATCGCGCGTGTGTGGAACTGCCCCAAGCGGTTTCTTGGTGGTGGTGGTGGTGACGGTTCGGGTGTAAGCCGTTGAGGGTTTCTTCTTGCGGTTGTTAGGTGCATACCCTGGATGGTTTCTGGTGGAGCACCCTGTCTTCTGGCAGACAAAGCACCTGTTCTCTTGCATTAAGCGAGCACAGGTAGGGGGGTCTAGGGTGAGTCGGTCGACGTCCATGGCATTGGGATCCCTGGAACTCCTTCCTCCTCCGTAGTGTGTGGAGGTCCCTCGTTGGATTGCTCTCATTCTTTGGAACCCTGTTTCGATAGCAAATGCCTTGTCGTAGATCTGTTCAATTGAGGTTGCGGTGTCCAAAATTCCGCAATTGACGAGTTGTTGAAGGATTTGTGGATCCACAGCGTGGAGGAACCACTCGGCAATAGTTGACATCTCCGTTGCTCCCATTCATAAGGCAAGAAGGGCGAAGCGAGATAAAAAGTCGTTGAATGACGGCTTTCCTTGGGTCATGTTTGATATCTCGGCCTTGGCCATGTCCTTGGAGTTGTGGGGGGAGAAGGTTGTCATGAATGCCTCCTTTATCTTTGTATAGGTCTTGTCTCTGTTCGGCACGGCTGCATCAGCAAGCTTCATGTGCCAGGCCTCTGCAAAGACCCTTCCTTGGCCCTTGGACATCGTGTTCGAGAGTGTGTACCGCATAGTGTTCTCATCATACTGTGTATGGAGTGAGAAGTATGCTTCCATAGTGAGGAGCCATTGCCTGGCATCCTCTACATTTCCACTAAACTCCTCAGAGAGTGCTGCTTTGATCTCGGGCATGTCTTCGTCGTCTGAGTCAGAATCCTGTTGGGTCCTTCTATTGACACTGCTGAGGTCCACTGGCTGGGTTGTGTCTCCAGTAAAGATCTCTTCCTTGTCAGATGGTGGGTCTACGACAATCGGTTCCGATTGTGGCAGATGGGAAGGTTCTACCAATGGGATCGCGGAGTGTGAGTGGAGAGCACCTGGAAAACCTGGCGATCTGGACGGCGGGGGAGATGGATGGGCGGCTGGGTCGGGGAAGCGGGATGACCCTGGAATTCTTCTTGATGAAGACATTTCAAAGTATGGGGTAGAAGCACGTGTTGGGGTTGCTTCTTCTTCTGAGTCAGACCCTAAAAGGGCTGAGAGATTGATGCAGCGGATGGTTTCGACCCGGGGTGACTATCTCTGTAGTCGTCGTCCGAACCTTCAGTTGATGATGGATTGCAAAGACACGATGGTACTTCGCAGTTTAAAACCTTGATCTTTTGTTATGCCAACTAGGCATGCGTAACAAGTGACACAACTATGTTCCGTTCCCTATCACAGACAATGTGGTCAAACAGGTCTCTTCCTCTATACGGGCAGAACCTAGTCTAGGATGGAGGGTCCTAGCACTCTAATGCCAGAGGGATCAACAGAACCTAGCCTAGGCACAAAAGGTCCTAGCACTCTAGTGTTGATGACGATGCTCTTGTGGTGAACTGCCCCGATGGTGTCGGCATTCTGCAGACAAGCAGCAAAAGGGGGCGCTGATGATCAAGAAGATCAGAAGCGCAACGGTGGAGATGACTTCCAACTCTAAGCGTGTGAAGCAGTAGAGCGAAGCAAGCGGAACTGAATGACCAATACATGGTATATTGTGTAGATCAAGGTTAGAGTTTACATGGGGAATAGCAGCCTTCTATATATAGGTTTTTAGGTAATTTAGGGGAGGCTTCTGGAAACCATAAATAGGCATACTATAAGCAGTCAAGATGGGATCGGGGAATTGGAAGATATGAGGCTGTGCGCAAGAGAGCATAGCCGAGGAGGAATGGTCTGAAAGAAATACAAATAGAAATGGAGAGATCTGCGCCACTGCCTTGCGCAGCCATAGTGGCAGTGGCCATTGCCTCACACTATCTAGAAGGCAGTGTCGTCCAGTGCAGGAGTAGGGAGATTGCTGTTCAGAAGGAGATTGCCAATGTCGAAGAAGAGGTCATCCCAGAGACCCAGGGAGAGGGGAGGAGTGGATAGGGAAAAAGGTAGTACCCCCTCGTCAACCGTAACAAAGCCTACATCACTATTGATTGACTCTTGTGGGGTTGTTTGCACCAAGGACAAGTCCATGTTGGGTGAGCCTACATCAGTATTGGTTGGCTCTTGTGGGGTCATTTGTGCTGAAGACGAGCCCACATTACCATTTTTTGGCTCTTGTGGGATTGTTTGCGCCGAGGATGACTCTTGTGGGGTCATTTGCACTGAGGACAAGCCCAAGTCAGAGAGCCCATACCACTGCTTAGCCCTTGTGAGGCCATTTGAATCGGCCACAGCAGGTCTGATTGGATTAATGGATGCAGCTGAGGTTCAGGTACATACTTGGCCAGAAAGTTGTCAAGGTGATCAATTGTGGTCTGAGGCCTGAAGTTGAATGTGAATTGGTCTATGATAGCAGCAATCTCCAGAGGATCCAGAATCAAGGGAGAGAATGTGGCCAAAGCTAACTGGGACCACTGGGGTAGTTCCAGTGGTGACAGAGCAGATGTCATCAAAGGGGCACCTGTTGACATATTAGGGCATGCCAATCCTGATTCAACCTCCTGTTGTGGGGTCACCACATCAAGATTAGGATTGGCTGGTGGTCCTGATTCAAGGCCCGATTCCAGAGTTACTGCGGCTGATTCCTGAGGTTTTTCTACTGTCAAGAACACTTTACAGGGCAGAATTTCAGTTACCAGCAATGCTTCATGTAAGCCACTTACCAGGTACATGGTCAAGAAACTCCTTGTATGACTGCATAATACCATTATTAAAATCTTGGTAAGCCTAGTTGAATGTGCTACCCAGATCTGTAACACCGACATGCAGACTACAAGCCTCAACCTTCTCTCCATTCTGAGGCATGGGCCTGCCCATCAAGATGCTAAAGGACCAGCCAGTCACTTCCTGCATTCCAGTCATGAATTGCACGAGCATCAAAACCACTCGATCAATGTAACTATTCAGCCATGTAAGTCTCTTTGAACACTTGTTTCATTCTAATTGACTATTGCTTATCCTTCACCTTGCGCTCAGTTTTCTGCTCTATCTCGGCCACCATCTCGTTCCATCATTCCTCAACCTTTGTTATAATCTTGGGAGACTCCATTTTGAACATCTCCCATGTCTTCATCATAATGGTGGCGAGTATGGGGGGAAGTTTGGACACTTGTGATCCCAGAGATGCTGCCGCAGCCATAGCATCATCGTTTCTGACTTTGTGCACACTGTCAACCATTGGTCACACCTTCTCCTCATAATAGAGGCTCAGGTAAGCCTCAATTTTCTGAGGTTTCCACTTGCGACCCTCTTTCGACTAAATTATATCCATTATCAGTGCAGCAGAGGCCTTACCATCAGCATCTTTTGCTTGTCATGCCTTTTTTTTGGCCCTCCACATGTTGTGCAGCTTATTATGCAGCTGCTGCATCAGGTATCAGGTAGATGAACTCAAACATGCTTTGTGATACTCACATCCTTTCTAGCCTCAACCACTTTCCCTACCATGATTTTCTGGTCCTCTGTGAGGATGGTTTCCCCACCAATGTCAGGAAATACAATGGCATTCTCAGGGAACTTTGCAAACCAACTCTCATAAAATGGCTGCCAAAAGCCACTATAGTTGTGCTCCACCTGACATTGCATGAACTTGGCATAAAATTCTTGCAGGAAGACTTCCTGTTCAGTAGACACCCATGAGGTTAGAGGCATCTGTATGATTGCAAAGTGGTAAGTCATGAATCACATGCACATGAATAATGATGGCCTTTTTTCAGTTATGGTACTCAATGCCTAGATATGGATCATATACAGAGAGAAACACGTTGGCTGAGAGAGAAATATGTCAGCAAGACAAATGATACAATGGATGAGAATGAAATACACTGGATGAAAGAGAAACATACCAGATAGAATGGATTTTCTGAATGCGCAGTGGCCCTCATCTTCCCAACATGATGTGTCATTTCCCATATTCCATGCCCTATCACACGAAGCACAATCACAGTTCATATATAATTTTACCTTTCCATATTACACCTCCTGATTCAACCTTCTCCTGTTATGCTGACTAGGCATGTGTAACAAGTGACATGACCATGTTCCATTCCCTACCACAGGCGATGTGGTCAAATACGTCTCTTTCACTATACGGGCAGAACCTAGCCTAGGATGGAGAGTCCTAGTGCTCTAGTGCCAGTGGGGATGTTCCTGTGGTGAAATGCCCCAATGGTGTCAGCATTCTGCAGACAGGCAACAAAAAGGGGCACTAATAATTAAGAAGATCAGAAGTGCGACAGCGGAGATGACTTCCAACTCGAAGCATGTTAGGCTTTGAGCAAAGCGAGCGGAACTAGTTGACCTGACACGGTATATTGTGTAGATCAAGGTTAGAGTTACATGAGCACTCAGAAGTGGTTATATATAGGTTTAGAAGTACTTTAGGAGAGGCTTCTGAGATCCATAAATAGGCATGGCAGCTGACACTATTATAGGGGGAAATATGGGATCGGGAGATATGAGGCTGTATGCAAGAGAACACAGCCAAGGAGAAAATGTCTGTGGAATAACAAATAAGATAAAAGAGGAAAAGAGAGTCCACACCACTGCCTTGTGCAGCCATGATGGCAGTGGTCATAGCCTCTACACTGCCTAGAAGGTGATGTCATCCAGTGCAGGTGTCCAGGCATCTCTGTCCTAAAGGAAAGTCCTGGAGTCAAACATTAGGTTGTCCCACAAGCTAGGAGAGAGTGGTGGTGTTGGTAGGGAAAAAGATGGTACTTCCTCATCAACCATAACATCTCCCTTCCCTCATGTTGTTATAATAATGAATAGTTTCAAACTTTTTATCGCGTTCCAACTCTACCTTTCTAATCACATGACCAGTGCACATGACCGTGAGAAACTATCACCTGACCTAGGTCTAGACTTAGTCATGTGACATGCCTCACCCTTTTAATCTCCATTCCTTTCACACCTTATCTATTCCCACAATCATTTCCGTTATCAACACTCTCACGAACGCTTCCTTACCTTAACCATACATAGTAATATCTCTCATGCACAGCCTGGTCCGTGCGCACTTCTGTAACCTATATAAAGTAGACACTTTGACGACTGGATCCCCAGTCTAATCCACTTTGTTCACCACCTTTAGTCATTGCCTTGGCCTTTGGTCATTGTAGGCTGGTGTTGTTCGGATGCGACCCACATACCCTCATCCTTGAGCCAGGACTCGTGTAGCCTGCGAGACATAAGATCTGAGCCGTGTGCTGTGTAGAGATTCCCTCTCGCAACACATATCATCCAACTCATCCAACTCACTTCTCTAGCCCATCACCAGCAAAGGTGAAAACCAACCTGAACCTGGTCTGCCCATTGTGGAATTAACCTGTACATAAGTGGTATTCAGCCACTTGACTTGTTGCTGTGATATTTACCTTGCATAAAATAATGCAATAAGCTGTCAACATTGAACATATCAATAGGAGATGCTGATTATCTATGCAGGACCATACATGGCCATGCCTACCATCTATACAGTAAGGCAGAAGGACACTGAATTCACCATGAAGGTAGGTCTCTTGCTACTACCAACAGTAGCACATAACTCAAGGTGTCACCAGGTAGCCAAATCTCTCTTGGCTTCTGAGCTGGGCCTTTGTCCAGACTCCCTATTGTCACCATGGTCCCTAGTAATATCTGTATCCCCAACCACCACTATGCCCTCAGCTATAACAATATTTCATTCATTTTTCCCTACAAGAGGAGACCGGGAACATATTACATGGTCACACACAGGCTGCTGGTCAGTGTATTCAACCTCTGGTAAGTGGTACTTGCTACATATGTTGGTATTATTAACCCCAAGACCTACAGTAGGATTAATGTGGCGCCCCTTGTCTCATGTATCACAAGTGCCACATATGTCACTGTGAAATCTCTGGATGAGGGAGCAGACATTATGTTGGATGGTATAGAGGATGGAGTAGTAGAATATGTAGAGGTCAAATAAAAAAGAGTAGTAATTCATGTATAGTACATATATCATGAGGAATTTCATGAATTGGAGAGTACCATTAAGCCATCGCAGCTACAAATTTGGCTCAATGAAGTGCAAGAATGGGACGAAGACAACAAAAAACCAAATCCATTTGAGAGTCGAATCATGTGTGAGTGTTTATGTTCTGGGTGGGCCTGTCACATCTCTAACTTGCCACCATGAAAGCTTTGTCACAATCAGCTGTCAGGCTGCATCTTGCTGAAGAGGAAGCTCGGGATTTGCAACAGTATGCTGATCAGTCACTTCACACTGACATCTTTCCATTCATTTTGACCTTGTCAGGGTTGGACATTGAGGAACAACAGTAAGTATTCAAGTCATGGATGGTTGAGGTAGATGTGTCTAATTGTCTTGAGATGTTGACTGGCCAGCAATAGTGTAGGAGCAGGGACCCACACTACAGATCTACAGAAATCTAACATTACCACTCATTGCAGTGTGCTCCAAAGAAGAGTTGATGCATGGCTGCCAGCTTACAGTGGCTCAAAAAAGTGTCCCTGTTATGGATAGTGAGGGGGTATTACCTTTTTCCCTACCCACTCCATCCCTCACCCCGGGTCGCTGGGATGACCTACTCTTCGACTCCGGTGATCTCCTTTGGAGCAGCAATCTCCCTACTTCGACACTGGACAACACTGGCTTCTAGGCAGTGCAAGGCTATGACCACTGCCATCATGGCTGCACAAGGCAGTGGTGCGGATCTCTCCTTTCCTATTTGTATTTCCTTTGGACCATTCCTTCTCGGCTATGCTCTCTCGCGCATAGCCTCGTATTTCCTATTCCCCCGATCCCATCTTGGCCGATTACAGTATGCCTATTTATGGTCTCAGGAAGCCTCCCCTAAACTATCTAAAACCTTATATATAGAGGCTTCTATTTTCATGTAACTCTAACCTTGATCTACACAATATACTGTGTAATCAGCCGTTCCGCTCGCTTCGCTCTACTGCTTCACATGCTTAGAGTTGGAAGTTATCTCCGCCGTCGTGCTTCTGATCCTCCTGATCATCAGCGCTCCTTTTTGCTGCTTGTCCGCAGAACGCCGACACTGTCGGGGCAGTTCGCCAGAAGAGCATCGTCATCGACACTAAAGCGCTAGGACCCTTTGTGCCTAGGCTAGGTTCTGTCGATCCCTCTGCTGTTAGAGTGCTAGGACCCTCCATCCTAGACTAGGTTTCAGCCGTATAGAGGAAGAGACGTGTTCGACCACATCACCTGTGGTTGGGAACGGAACACGGTCGTGTCACTTGTTACGTGCACCGAGTCGACATAACAGTCCCAATGTTGAGTGATTTTGAAGAGAGTGGAAGATTGCAGGAGAGCAAGAATGAATCAGGTAAAGTGCTTGCAGAATGGATAAAAGTACTTGCTCTTGGCATTCAGAAGCCACTTTTGTCATGTGATTTGGTTGCCATGGGAGTGAGGTACAATCATTTCAAAATGTCATGTCATTGGGACACTTATTTGATCCTGCATTTGACAATTATTATGTTATATATAACATAGGTATTTGATAGCTATTGATGGTTGCTATGTCACCAAGCTGTGTAATTATGTAAGTGACATAACTCCAAGCAATATAAATTCCCTGTGTCCCACTTCAATTGACCTCACCACACCATGAAGTCCACTCCTACCTCTATTAGAGCCAATATCCTTGTTCTTTCTGAATCTGGCCTCTCTGCTAGACAAATTGCATCCAAGACTGGTCTAGGGAAGTCTACTGTGGCCAGAGTCATCAGGGAGTTCCTCCCAGAAAAGAAGAATGTCAAGTTAGGACGTCCTTCCAAGCTTTCTTCTCTTGACAAAAGAAGAATTGTCTCTAGTATTACCACTGGAAAGGCTGATAATGCTGTCCAAGCCACCTATCTCATCAACTCTGCCCTTTCCTCTCCCATCTCCACCCAAACTGCTCACAATGTTCTCAAGGCTGCATCTTTAAAGGCTGTGGTCAAGAAGAAGAAGCCTCTTTTGTCTACCAAGCATAGAAAGAGAAGGCTGGACTTTGCTCTCAAGTACAAGAATTGGACTGTGGAGGACTGGACCAGAGTTATTTGGTCAGATGAGACAAATCAACAGGATTGGGTCAGATGGAAGGATGTATGTGTGGAAAAAGGGAGGTGAGCCTTGATAGAACAAGGAGATCCAGGGAACAGTGAAGTTTGAAGGAGGTTCCTTGATGGTTTGGGGGTGCATGGGCTGGAATGGAGTGGGGATACTTGCAGAGGTAGAGGGAAGGATGGATGCTAAGCAGTATGTATCCATTCTAGAGGACAATCTGCTTCCTAGCATGGAGAATTCTGGGAAAGCACCATCTTTCAACAGGATAATGACCCTAAACACACCTCCAAAAGGGCTCAAAACTGGTTCAAATCTCAAGGGATTGGGCTCCTGGACTGGCCAGCACAGTCACCAGACCTCAACCCCATTGAGCACCTTTGGCAACATCTCAAGAAAAGACTCAATAGCTATGAAAGACCAGCAAAAGGAGTTTGGGAGCTCTAGGAGAGAATTGAGGCAGAGTAGGGGAAGATAGAGGTTGAGGAGTGTCAGAAACTAATTGA
The DNA here is from genome assembly GCA_038093595.1 of Butyriboletus regius. Classification (NCBI taxonomy): domain Eukaryota; kingdom Fungi; phylum Basidiomycota; class Agaricomycetes; order Boletales; family Boletaceae; genus Butyriboletus; species Butyriboletus regius. Next base: position 13,238 of record JBBPSM010000108.1, read on the forward strand.
GAGTATGCCTAGAAGACTTGAGGCAGTGATACAAGAAAAGGGAGGGCATACAAAGTACTAAAATCCATAATGTAATTTGTGGTCAAATAAGTGTCCCAATGACATGTCATTTTGAAATGATTGTACCTCACTCCCATGGCAACCAAATCACATGACCAAAGTGGCTTCTGAATGCCAAGAGCAAGTACTTGCAAGCACTTTACCTGATTTATTCTTGCTCTCCTACAATCTTCCACTCTCTTCAAAATCACTCAACATTGGGACATTTTTTTGAGCCACTGTAACTATTACTATTGTACATGCTGTTATGTATGCCGACTAGGCATGCATAACAAGTGACACGACCGTGTTCCATTTCCTACCACAGGTGATGTGGTCAAACACGTCTCTTCCTGTTGCAAGAGGGAATCTCTAACAGCACATGGCTCAGATCTTATGCATTGCAGGCTACACATGTCCTGGCTCTAAGGTAGAGGGTATGGGGGTTGTCTCCGAACAACACTAGCCTACAATGACCAGAGGTCAAGGCAATGACTATGTGTGGTGAACAAATGGATTAGACTGGGGATCCAGTCGTCAAAGTGTCTACTTTATATATGTTATATGAGTGCACACGGACCAGGCTGTGCATGAGAGGGATTACTATAAGTGTAAAGTAAAGAAGCATTCATGAGAGTATAGATAGCAGAGATAATCGTGGAAATAGATAAGATGTGAATATGATGGAGATTAAAATGGTGAGGCATGTCACATGACTAAGTCTAGACCTAGGTCATGTGATTGTTCTCACGGTCACGTGACTTTAAAAGGATAAAGGCGAAGGCGATAAAAAGTTTTGAAAATATTCATATTATAACATTTCCTCTATATGGGCAGAATCTAGTCTAGAATGGAGGGTCCTAGCACTCTAATGCCAGAGGGATCAACAGAACCTAGCCTAGGGACAAGGGCCCTAGTACTCTAGTGTTGACAATGATGCTCTTATGGCGAATTGCCCCGATGGTGTCGGCATTCTACAGACAAGCAGCAAAAAGGGGCGCTGATGATCAAGAAGATCAGAAGCGCAACAGCAGAGATGACTTCCAACTCTTAAGCATGTTAGGCATTAGAGTGAAGCAAGTGGAACAAGTTGACCAGACACAGTATATTGTGTAGATCAAGGTTAGAGTTACATGGGCGATCAGAAGCCTCTATATATAGGTTTGTAGGTAATTTATGGGAGGCTTCTGAGAACCATAAATAGTAAGGTGGCTGACAGTATCATCAGAAGAAAGATGGGATTGGAAGAATCAGGAGATACAAGGCTGTGTGTGAGAGAACACAGCTGAGGAGGAATTGTCCGTAGAATATGAAATGAGATAAAAGGGGAAATGGAGGAGTCTGCACCACTGCCTTGTGCTGCCATGATGGCAGTGGTCATCACCTCTACACTGCCTAAAAGGCAGTGTCATCCAGTGCCAGTGTCTGGGGATTGCTGTCCTAAGGAAAGATGCCGGAGTCAAAAAGTAGGTCATTCCAGAGTCCGGGAGAAAGTGGTGGATTTGGTAGGGAAAAAGGTAGTACCCCCTCCACAACCATAACACATTCCTTCAGTGGCAGCTCTGCACAGAATGCAGCATTCCAGCCCTGAGGCTAGTACTGTCAGTGACCTACCTGAAAGTATCAAACTGTGGCTTCCCTCAGAGCTCAAACCTGATACTTCATGCAATGAGAGGTTGAAATTGATTGAATGGGAGTTGTGGTACATACAAGCTAATGACACTCTTGATGAGGTTCAACAGAATATTTAATTACATGCTCATATCAGTATCTTTAAATTGGCCAATGTCCATGGTCAATGTGCTAACATACGTGCTCAAAGCACCCTTGACTATGCAGAAAAGAAGAAATGTAAAAGCAAAGCAAAGTATACCAATGCACAGCAAGCTCTTCTTGCTCTAGGACCCTCTCTTGGCAAGGTGAGATGGGAAGAGCTGCTTCATCCACTGTGCGGCAATGACATGAGGCATATGACAGATATGCTGGATGGCCAAACAGAAGGAAGAAGGAACTTGCCATGGATTTAGAAAATGCCTGGTGTTTTGGGTAGTAACAATGATGATCTACAAGATTGTAAGTTCACTAACCTGCGCATTGTGGATTGGCTGAGCTGGAGTAGGTCTGCAAATTGAATGGTGTAAAGCATGAGCATGGGAAGCTCGTTGGATGAAGGAAGTAATTCTGTTGAGGGAGGAGATGCGAAGAATCATCACCTTTTTAAAGTGGGAGAGGGATATATGGATATAGCAGGCATCTGCTCATTCATTCCAAAAAGACCCTGACCATGAAGGCTCATCTGCATATGCAAAATGACAAGCAGTACTACGAGATAGTATGGCAAATTCTTTCAGGTCCATTTGGAAGCATATCCTCACTTCATTCATGGATTCCATAGGTGAAAAGATGGGAGTGAAAGCATAGTACTGATCATAGTGGATATTCATCAGTATTTTGTATCAGTCACAATACCAGACCAATCCAATTTAGCTTGCCTTAAAATTTCTTAGCCACGCTAGACAGCAATATATTAGTGGGTTTGAAAAGGAAATGGAATGGAATACACATACCAAGCAGTGGGTGATATATCACCCAGATAAGTGCATGAACCTGTAAGTCATGGCACAGTGATGTATCAACTAGAGGAATGGGTGAGCCTGCAAGGAATGGCACAATGATATATCAGTCGGGGTGTGCAGAAGGAATGGAATACATACTGAATGGGTGATACTATATATCAACTACTACTAGACAAGCAGGTGAGCACACAGATCCTCACAGAATGAGGTGGTGCCCAGTGATGTATTAGTTGGACATTGAGGAGAGCAGGGATAGTGGGTGATATATCAGTCAGGTTGGGTGGAAGGAATTTACTTACTTACTACATGTGTGATACTGTATTATCTAGAGCTGGTGGGTGACTGGTAATATATCAGCTGGATCATGTTACAAACTCATTTTCATTTATTCTTTTCCGCATCACGTGACTGTGTGAACATCACATGACTCATCACATGATCCCTCTAGAACGGTCCATTTCTTCAGACTTCTCGACCACTCTAATTCCCTTACCTTTAATTTCCGTCAGAGTCTAGAATAACCTAGACCTATGACATCATTCCTTATCTATGATATCATACCCTAGACCCTACTGTACCTGATGCACAGACCAGTAGTCAATATGTACAAACACTGTGTAGTAGTATATAAGACCAAATACCAACACCCCAAGAACTCTAGTCAAGTTCTTGTTGGGTTTCCCCATCATCCTCTTCTCTCTATAAGCAAGCCTAGTGGTTGTGCAGATCGAGTCCTTTCTTAGGATTTGGGTCGGCAACATTAGAACTTGACTATCACCTCTGAAATCACTTTTACTCTGCACATTGTTACACATGGCTCCTAGCATTAAAGGGATATAGCCGGACTCCAGGCTTAAGGGGACTACTCTACATTCTATACTGCCACTTGGCACTTCTCCACTTTTACGTATGCCGGTGCACTAGAGCATCTGAAGGGTGTTAGCTATCTAGGGCGCACCAGGGGTATCCTCGAGCGGGTCGAACGCATTTAAAAACCACCCCAACCTTCTTCATCTTCTTTTGGGAATACGTTCCTGTGTCCTCATGAGGCACATTACACATTTTTATATATACAAGTACCTACGGCTACGTCAGGAAGGCTATTGGCCCGAGTAGCACCAAATGGTTTTAGCGATACTCAGATCTTAGACCTTTGAGTGGGCCGTTTCATGAACTACAATGCATACGTAAAGCTTGAGTACGAGGAAGAACCCCTACTCTTCTTTAGGACTCCTTCGGTGGACCCCAATGATATTCCTGAACTAGTCTACCCCGAGATCAAGGAGGAAGAACTCGATGTCTCTTTCCTTCTCAATGACGAAATATACAAGGACCTCCCAGAACCTGGTCCATTACCTTATATATGAAACCCATGCTCTCCTCTCCGCATGTTCGCTGTTCCGCAAGACCTGGAACTCAAACAAGAATTAAACAATGCTGTCGAACAACTGGGGCCTCAGAGGACTGACCGATCCCTCAGACCCCGACACCTCCTCCGAATCCCACACCACCTCTCCACTACCATCACCCAAGGCGCCAACTATGGCAACCAACGAAGAGCTCATTGCTCTCATTGCCAGCCACAATACAGCAGCTCCAAGTAGACGTCAGGAGCACCCAATCAAGGGCAAGGGACGCAAAGACCGCCGCCTTGGGACTCCAAACTGAGGTCAAGGTCTCAAAGAAAGTTGAAGTATGCCCAGACCCAGGGATGTACGACAGCTCTTATGAAAAATTCAACGAATGGTGGGTCAAAATGGGCGTGTACCTTGAGATGAATGAGGAAACCTTTTCATCAAACAAGGACAAATATGTTGTGATCTGGTCTCGAATAGGGACAAAGGACAGACGTGACAAGAACAACGCCAGAGGCTGGGCGCGAAACCAGCTTCAAAAATACCTTGATGTCAACAGGCACCTCTGGCCGGACCCAGCAGATCTGGCAAAAGGAGTAAAAGACCAGTTTCTTCCCGGTCTAGAAGTAGATCATGCTCTCGCCAAACTGGCAGAGATCAAACAAGGTCCCCGTGAGAGGACAGAGGACTTTCTCACAAAATGGATTGCCCTATATGAAAGGGCTGATGTAGGAGATGCCATGGGAGTATACTTCCTAGAGAAGAACACCCATGAAGAGATCATATGCCTGATCTTCCAAAACAGTGAAAGGAGTATGCTAGTCTTGGTGTACATAAACACAATCAAGATGTACGGGAACAACCTCAAAGCTTTTGCAATGAGGACCCACCAGGGGCGCGTCTGGCAAAACGTGTGATACCAAGGACAAAATGCCTCATCCTCAGGTGCAAAGACTTACGGAGGACAAGGACAGCCTATGGACATCGATGCCGTCTAAAAAGGCAAGTGTTTCAATTGCCAAGGCCCCCACTTGGCTAAGGTCTGCCCAAGACCCAAGAAAGAATGCACTGAGTGCAAGTTCCTTGGAGGAGGGCATAGCAGATGGTGCTTGAAGTATCACACTGCAAGGGCTGCTACATCAGGGAATATGGAACAATCGGCGTTGGGTGGAAGCCCTAAGGAGGACCCGAGAATCTGCTCCTTAGAGGGCATGGACTTTGAGGCCATGAAGGCCTTCTTCTTTGACATGAAAGACTCAGAAAAAGGCAATGGCAATTGAGCAAACTGGGTGCTCAGTTGCCGAAGCTATCAAACAAACAGCCTGATGCAGTGCTCAGCCACAATAGGTTCACATATTTAGATGTAGAATACAGACAAGAAGAACAGGACTTCTTCAATATGCACTCAGATATATCTACAAACTCTTCTACTGAAACCGGGACTCATGAAACTGAGCTTGCTGCACGGGAATGCAGGCTTAATTCAGTTTTCAATAAAAACAAAAAAATGACGTCAGAAACCCTGGAACGGATCCTCATACAGTCCATTAAACAAAAGCTCGAAATCTGTCTAGAGATTGACGTCGCGCCGTCCACGGACGAAAAGAAATGCATGACGACCAAGGCACTCCTTGACAGTGGAGCAAACGGAATCTTCATTGATTGAAAGTGGATCACCGCCCACAAAATCCCTGTGAAAGAACTTGCACGTCCTATCCTAGTCTACAATGTCGACAGAACAAAGAACTCGGCAGGAAGCATTACCCATAATGTCAAGATACTTGTAGACTATAAAGGGCACCATGAAATAATGACGGCAGAAGTTACGGATCTTGGTAAAAATCCGATCATTTTAGGATACACCTGGTTGATAAAGCACAACCCAAGTATAAACTGGCAGACAGGCAACGTCAGTTTAACCAGATGCCCATGCTCGTGTAAATTATTATCCTATGAATCTGTGTTCCTAAGATCCCTAGAGGAAAAGGAACTCAACAACATGCCCTACGTATACCGACAACTCAAGGCTCTGGATGAGCCTATGGAGAAAAAGGAATCCACGGTAGAGGAGATGGTATCAAAATGTTACCACAAATTCCTTGACACGTTCACAAAGAAAAGCTCAGAAGATATACCACTCCGAAAATCATGGGACCATGCGATCGAAATGAAAGAAGGGTTTCCAACTAAAAAGGGTCGCTTAATTCCCCTTTCCCCTATGGAGCAAGAAGAAGTCTCTGCTTTCATTGATGACCAGCTTGCAAAAGGGTATATTAGACCCTCTAAATCTCCACAAACGTCACCAGTGTTCTTTGTACCAAAAAAGGACAATAAGAAACGAATGGTACAAGATTACTGCTATTTAAACGAGGGCATGATAAAGAACAATTACCCCCTACCACTTATAGCACAGCTTGTTGACAAGCTCAAAGGGGCTACACTATTTACAAAAATGGACCTATGATGGGGTTACAACAACGTACGAATCAAAGAAGGCGACGAATGGAAAGCTGCCTTCATCTGTCACAGGGGAGCTTTCAAACCTCTCGTGATGTACTTCAAACTTTGTAACTCCCCGGCCATGTTCCAAACACTGATGAACAACATCTTCCACGATCTGCAAGCAGTCATAATTGTTTACATCGATGATATCCTTATTTTCATGGACAACAATGGAAAAAAAACACAACGAAATCATCCTCAAAGTGTTATGAAGGCTTAAGGAAAATGACCTGTACCTAAAGCCCAAGAAATGCTTCTTCAAAGTATCTAGAGTAGACTTCCTAGGAATGGTCGTATCGGCCAATGGAGTCGAATTGGAGAAAGAAAAGACAGACGCTATCCAAGCTTGGCCAACGCCCAAAAACATAAAAGGAGTTAGAAGCTTCCTTGGCCTTGCGAACTTTTACCATCGTTTCATCAAAGACTTTTCTATTAAATCCAGGCCATTGAACAACCTAACAAAAAAGGACATGAAGTGGACATGGACAGAAAAAGAACAATCGGCATTTGACATGCTAAAAAAGGCTTTCACCACAGCATCAATACTTGCCTATCCAGATAACAACAAAACGTTTAGGCTCAAGTGTAACGCATCAGACTTCACGAGAGGTGCCGTGCTATCTATAGAAAAAGAAGGAAAATGGCACCCCGTAGCTTTCTCCTCCCACAGTATGTCACCAGAGCAGAGAAACTACACAATTGCCGATAAAGAAATGCTCGCCATAATCCTTGCTCTGGAGCAATGGAGGCACTATTTAGAAGGAATGAAAGACCAATTTGAAATATGGTCAGATCACGCCAACCTTCAATACTTTATGAAGTCACAAGACCTGAACCGGAGACAAGCCAGATGGGCCCAATATCTCACATGGTTCAATTATATATTAGTAAAGAAGCCTGGCACTCAAATGGGAAAAGCCGACACCCTATCCCGACGCGAAGACCACACGATCGGAATAGAGAACAACAACAAAGGCATTACAGTAATACCCGAATCACGTGTTCACAGGACAAACGAAGTAATTAATATAAAAGGTGAAGAAGAAAAAGTAATGGAAGCCGTCTGGAACGCACAATCTAAATTAAAAGAAGGCGAACCAAAGGGTTCTACCCTATCAAACAAAGGACTGGTCCTTCTAGAAAAGAAAATCTACATGCCTGAAGAGAAAGAACTCTGTCAGGACATTATAATGTTATACCACGACTCCACTTTAGCCGGACATGGTGGCGCAGAGAAAACTTATGAGTTAGTCTCATGCTACTATATATGGCAAGGTATGTGAACGGATATTAAAGATTATTGTTCCCAATGCGAAAGATGTGCTTGGATGAAACCTTCAAATGCCGCCCCGGCTGGCAAACTTCTCCCTAATCCTATTCTAGAAGGTCCCTGGCAGGACATCTCCGCAGACTTTACCATGGATCTACCCACGTCCAACAAATATGACACTGTCCTCATGGTGGTAGACTGTTTCTCAAAAAAAGTCGTATTTATCCCTACGACTAAAACTATTATATCTCTCAGTATGGCAAAGCTATACCATGACCATGTTTGGAAAACCCACAGACTTCCACGCTCTATCATATCCAATCATGGACCCCAATTTTCTGCACAAGTCATGAAATATCTGGTCAAGATGCTACAGATCGATCTAAAAATATCCACGGCATTCTACTCACAGACCGACGGACAAACCAAAAGAGTAAACCGAGATCTCCAGCAGTATCTCCACCTCTTTACGGCAGAAAAGCAGAATGAATGGGCCGATTGGCTTGCGCTGGCACAATTTTCCTATAATAACAAGGTTCACTCTGCTACCGGCAAGTCGCCATTCGAAGTCACTCGTTCCTATGCACCACGAATGGGAATTGAACCACTAGACATTAAGGCTCCGGCAGCCTTGGACTTCTCTCATGACTTCACTCAAACATTAGAGCAAGTCAAAGAAAACTTAGAAAAAGCCAAAAACAGGATGAAAGCGTCAGCCGATAAGAAAAGAAGCGACACTCCTATTTATCAGCCAAAAGATAAGGTTTGGTTATCAATGGAACACCTTAACCTAAAACAAACTCAGCAATCTCCTAAATTAACCAAACGATGGCTGGGCCCCTATGATGTAATTAAGATGGTTGGAACGAATGTGGTTGAGCTTAAGCTCCCCTCCTCCATAAAAATCCATCCTGTCGTAAATATTAATCATATCAAACCTTACAAGGAACGACTACATGGACAACCTACCTATAAACCCAAGCCAGTCCAGGTTTCTGACAAAGGAAATGAAGAGTACAAAGTCAAATATGTAGTAGACTCATGGCTCAAAGGGCGACGCCTGGAATTTCTCATACACTGGAAAGGATACAGTGACGAAGATCGAACCTGGGAACCCGAATCTAATTTATCCTTGGCCAAAGCAGCAATCTTAGACTTTTATCAAAGGAAACCCAATGTGCCTTGAAAGCTACGTATGCTTCAGGCCAATTTTGACTCATTATTTAAACCTTACAAAACTTTCACAACTCCTATGCCTATCTGGTCTCACCTGGAATGCAAACCATAGGAGGGGGGTAGTGTTATGAACTCATTTTCATTTATTCTTTTCCACATCACGTAATCCCTCTAGAACGGTCCATTTCTTCAGACTTCTCAACCACTCTAATTCCCTTACCTTTAATTTCCGTCAGAGTCTAGAATAACCTAGACCTATGACATCATTCCTTATTTATGATATCATACCCTAGACCCTACTGTACCTGATGCACAGACCAGTAGTCAATATGTACAAACATTGTGTAGTAGTATATAAGACCGAATGCCAACGCCCCAAGAACTCTAGTCAAGTTCTTGTTGGGTTTCCCCATCATCCTCTTCTCTCTATAAGCAAGCCTAGTGGTTGTGCAGATCGAGTCCTTTCTTAGGATTTGGGTTGGCAACAGATCAGGTGGCCGAGCGAGCCTGGGAACAACAATGTGATGATATATCAGTTAGATTGTGGAGAAAGAATGTACTCACTCGGTTGTGATATATCACCTAGATAGGGTGGCCGAATGAACATGTGAGCAACTCAGATGACACAGTGATATATCAATCAGATTGTTGAGGGGAGTAGGAATAGCAGAGGGGTGATGTATCACTCTGATTGCATACAATGAAACCTCCAAGCCATGAGGTGATACATTAGTTGCATTGTCAAGGGGAGCAGGGGGGATGAAGGGATGATATACAGTATTATTAAGGCAGCTGGGCAGTACTCATATATTACTGATATATCAATCATGGGGTCTAGGGGAGCTATCTGTTGTTGCAGAGGCTGTGATGTACCACTACATTCATGGTAGCACCATAGTATTATATATCACAATCCCTGTCACTGGTGGAAATATACCTAGCACAAGCCAAAAGCCTGGGCCAGTCTAAGGGTGGCATACTAGAATCCTGAACCATAAGTAAGTAGTTAGCACATTACAGAATATAGCACTTCAGAGACGTTCAGAGTTTGAATCTGGGAAGTTACTATACAGCATGCCCACTGACTCTTTAGTTTCACAACATTGAGAACCCTCATCCTTTTCATTGTCCACACATAGATGTCATTTACATAGCATATTTTAGAGTAGTGTGAACTTTAACGAGCTCATTTGAAGCACAAATGAGTGAGATCATCAAAGCTAATTGTACCCCAATGTCACCTGCTGATCAGTGCTGAAGCTGAGTTTGAGCTGCCAGTTTGTGTTCCTCGTACAATGACACACATATGATATATGCTACATACAGTCTTTTTTCTTGCATCATCTAATCTAGATACACAACTCCAGTACTAGCCCTGTTTGCTGCATCAGTAAAATTACATGTGTCTTAATCTGGCTTATTTTAGCTAATTCTGCTTGTCACATTACAAAATATATTCAATACCATGATAATGCATCCCAGAACATTAGAAACATCAACTATAATCAAACTATTCTATTTCTCAACAAATGAAGCTTAGAATTTGTCTCTGTGTTAGATTTGGAAATGTTGTGCAAGCCAATAAGCTGAATAAGACAGATTAAGATGCATGTAATTTTACTGATGTGTACATAGTGGAGTCTGGCATTAATATTGATCCCTCACCATTCTCGTCATCTGATACTCACAGCGCCAGCTACCGCACTAGAGTCTTGGAAATAAATTTTACAAAAAGGAATTTATAGTCAACTCATGGAGTTGCTAGTAGAGCCGCAATCTGAGGGACGGACGGCACCGGCCGGCTACTTCATGGGCGCCACTGTACCCGGACTCGCATTGACAGGGAGTCGCAGTTGTATCTACACTCTTTCGCCGTACCTCTACATAAATGCCTCACAAAAAGAACAAAAACAAAAACAAAAACAACAACCATCTCGACCACGATGGTGGTCGTGACCGTGGTCGCGGTCGCGGTCG
>JBBPSM010000110.1:0-24030 GCA_038093595.1 Butyriboletus regius
TAGTCACATAGCGCCCCGAGCTTCCCGCGCCACGCAAATTACTGTACTTTTCACGCGAGTTGGCCACGTGGGAAAATTGGTCCCAAAACCACATTGCACCTTTCTTTGACGCCGCCCACTCAACCACTATAAAATCCAGTCACGTGGGATACTAAATTAGGGTAAATGGCATTGCAAGACCTCAAACACTCGAGTGTACATTTCTGATTTGTAAAGTCTGGTATATTACATATGCAAGAAATGGAACCAAGAAACCTAGGCTTCCATCGGGCACAAGTTAGATAATTTGTTAGTGATTAGCTTTTCTATATTACTCTGGAAAGTTGCCAGGTTGAACCCTGGCCACTTGCAATACTTGTTGCAAATATGCTCTTTCTCAAATTTCTCTACCCCCCTCTTCAGGTTCCCTTCAGAAAACATGCTGGTACCATCACCAACAGAGCTACAATGTGGACAAGACAACTGCTTAGGTTAGTCAGTTATGGTAAGTGTGTAGATAGGACTCACGGATGAGTAAGGATTTGTGGATCTGTCAAGAGGGAGGTATTTGTTACAGTTGTGGAGGACATCCCTATGTACGTTTTTCCTCCCTTCTCTGTTGCCGACCCAAATCCTAAGAAAGGACTCAATCTGCACAATGACTAGACTTGCTTATAGAGAGAAGAGGATGATGGGGAAACCCAACAAGAACTTGACTAGAGTTCTTGGGGCATTGACATTCAGTTTTATATACTACTACATGGTGTTTGTACATATTGACTACTGGTCTGTGCATCAGGTACAGTAGGGTCTAGGGTATGATATCATAGATAAGGAATGACGTCATAGGTTTAGGTCATTCTAGACTCTGACGGAAATTAAAAATAAGGTCATTAGAGCGGCCAAGAAGTCTGAAGAAATGGGCCAGTCTAGAGTGATCATGTGATGAGTCATGTGACATTCACACGGTCACGTGATGTGAAAAAGAATAAATGAAAATGAGTTCATAACACTACCCCCCTCCTATGGTTCGCATTCCAGGTGAGACCAGATAGGGACAGGAGTTGTGAAAGTTTCGTAAGGTTTAAATAAGGAGTCAAAGTTGGCCTGAAGCATTTATAACTTCCAAGGCACATTGGGTTTTCTTTGGTAAAAGTCCATTATGGCTGCTTTAGCTGAAGATAAGTTAGATTTGGGTTCCCAGGTTCGATCTTCATCACTGTATCCTTGCCAGTGAATGAGAAATTCCAGGCGTCGCCCTTTGAGCTGTGAGTCTACTATGTATTCGACTTCGTACTCTTCGTTGCCTTCATCTGAAACTTGGACTGGTCCGGGTTTATAAGTAGGTTGTCTGTGTAGTCGTTCCTTATACGGCTTGGTACGACTAATATTAACAACTGGATGGATTTTCATGGAAGAGGGGAGCTTAAGCTCAACCGCATTCGTTCCGACCATCTTAATTACATCATATGAATCCAGTCATCATTCGGTTAATTTAGGAGATTACTGAGTTTGTTTTAGATTTAGGTGATCCATTGATAACCAAACTTTATCTTTCGGCTTATAAATAGGGGCGTCACTTCTTTTCTTATTGGCTGACGCTTTCATCCTGTTTTTGGCTTTTTCTAGATTTTCTTTGACTTGCTCTAACGTCTGAGCGAAGTCGTGGGAGAAGTCTGAGGCTGCTGGGGCCTTAATGTCAAGTGGTTCTATACCCATTCATGGAGCGTAGGAGCGAGTGACTTCAAATGGTGACTTGCTGGTAGCCGAGTGAACCTTGTTATTATAGGAAAATTGCGCCAGTGTGAGCCAATCGGCCCATTGATTCTGCTTCTCTGCCGTAAAGAGGCGGAGATACTGCTGGCGATCTCGGTTAACTCTTTTGGTTTGTCCATTGGTCTGGGGGTGGAAAGCTGTGGACATTTTGAGGTCGATCTGTAGCATCTTGGCCAGATCTTTCATAACTTGTGCAGAAAATTGGGGTCTGCGATCGGATATGATAAAACAGGAAAGTCCGTGTGTCTTTCAAACATGGTCACGGTATAACTTTGCCATGCCGAGTGAGGTAATAGTCTTAGTTGTGGGAATAAATACGACTTCTTTGGAAAAGCAGTCTACCACCATGAGGACGGTGTCGTATCCATTGGATGTGGGTAGATCCATGGTGAAGTCCATGGAGATGTCCTGCCAGGGACCTTCCGGAATAGGATTAGGGAGTAATTTGCTGGCCAGGGCGGCGTTTGAAGGTTTCATCTGAGCGCATCTTTTGCATCGGGAACAATAATCTTTAATGTCCGTTCGTATACCTTGCCATATGTAGTAGTGTGAGACTAACTCGTAAGTCTTCTCTGTGCCACCGTGTCCGGCTAAGGTGGAGTCATGGTATAATGTTATAATGTCCTGATGGAGTTCTTTTTTCTCAGGTATGTAGATTTTCTTTTCTAGAAGGACCAGTCCTTCATCTGATAAGGTGGAACCCTTTGGTTTGCCTTCTTTTAATTTAGATTGGGCGTTCCAGACTGTCTCCATTATCTTTTCTTCTTCTCCTTTTATATTAATTACTTCGTTCGTCCTGCGAACACATGATTCAGGTATCACTGTAACACCCTTGTTATCATTCTCAATTCCGAGTGTGTGGTCTTCACGTCGGGAGAGGGCGTCAGCTTTCCCTATTTGGGCGCCAGGCTTCTTTACTAATAGATAGTTGAACCACGTGAGATATTGAGCCCATCTGGCTTGTCTCTGGTTCAAATCTTGTGACTTCATAAAATATTGAAGGTTTGTGTGGTCTGACCATATTTCAAATTGGTCTTTCGTTCCTTCTAAATAGTGTCTCCATTGCTCCAGAGCAAGGATTATGGCCAGCATTTCTTTATCGGCAATCGTGTAGTTTCTCTGCTCCAGCGACATGCTGTGGGAGGAGAAAGCTACAGGGTGCCATTTTCCCTCTTTTTCTATAGATAGCACAGCACCCGTTGTGAAGTCTGATGCATCGCACTCAAGCCTAAATGTTTTGTTGTTATCTGGATAGGCGAGTATAGGTGCTGTGGTGAATGTCTTTTTCAGCATGTCAAATGCCGATTGTTCTTTTTCTGACCATGTCCATTTCATGTCCTTTTCTGTCAGATTGTTCAACAGTCTGGATTTAATGGAAAAGTCTTTTATGAAGTGACGGTAAAAGTTTGTGAGGCCAAGGAAACTTCTAACTCCTTTTATGTTTTTAGGCATTGGCCAAGCTTGGATGGCATCCGTCTTTTCTTTTTCCATTTCAACTCCGTCGGCCAATACGACCATTCCCAGGAAGTCTACTTTGGGTACTTTGAAGAAGCATTTTTTGGGCTTAACGTATAGGTCATTTTCCTTTAGCCTTTGTAACACTTCAAGGACGATTTTATTGTACTTTTTCTCATTATTGTCCATGAAAATAAGGATATCATTGATGTAAACGATCACAACTGCTTGCAGATCGTGGAAGATGTCATTCATCATTGTTTGGAACGTGGCCGGGGAGTTGCAAAGTCTGAAGTACATCATGAGAGGTTCGAAGGCTCCCCTGTGACAGACGAAGGCTGCTTTCCATTCGTCTCCTTCTTTTATTCTTATGTTGTTATAACCCCAGCATAGGTCCATTTTTGTAAATAAGGTAGCCCCTTTGAGCTTATCAACAAGCTGCGCGATAAGTGGTAGGGGGTAATTGTTCTTTATGGTGCCTTCGTTTAAATAACGGTAGTCTTGTATCATTCGTTTCTTATTGTCCTTTTTAGGTACGAAGAATACCAGTGACGTTTGTGGAGATTTGGAGGGTCTAATATACCATTTTGCAAGTTGGTCATCAATGAAAGCAGAGACTTCGTCTTGCTCCATGGGGAAAAGGGGAATTAGTCGACCCTTTTTAGGTTGAAACCCTTCCTTCATTTCGATTGCATGATCCCACGGTTTTTGGAGTGGCATACGTTCGGAGCTTTTCTTGGTGAACATATCAAGGTATTTGTGGTAGCACTTGGGTACCATCTCCTCTACCATAGGTTCCTTTTTCTCCATTGGCTTATCCAGAGCCTTGAGCCGTCGGTATATGTAAGGCATGTTGTTGAGTTCCTTTTCCTCCAGGGATCGAAGGAACACAGATTCGTAGGATAATAATTTATAGGATTGTGGACACCTGGTTAAACTGACGTCGCCTGTCTACCAGTTTATACTTGGGTTGTGTTTCATCAACCAGGTGTATCCTAAAATAATCGGATTTTTACCAAGATCAGTAACTTCAGCTGTCATTATTTCTCGGTGTCCTTTGTAGTCTACAAGTATTTCGGCGTTGTGGGTAATGCTTCCTGCCGAATTCTTTGTTCCCTCAATGTTGTAGACCGGAATTGGATGAGTGAGTTCCTTGATGGGGATCTTGTGGGCGGCAATCCACTTTCGATCAACAAAGATCCCATTTGCTCCACTGTCTAGGAGTGCCTTGGTTGTCGTGCATTTCTTTTTATCCGTGGATGGCGCAACATCGATCTCTAGACAGATCTCAAGCTTTTGGTTTATGGACCGTATAAGGATCTGTTCCGGGGTTTCTGACGTAATTTTTTTGTTTTTATTAAAAACCGAATTAAGCCTGCATTTCCGTGCAGCAAGCTCACTTTCATGAGTCCCGGTTTCGGTAGAATTTGTAGATACATCTGATTTCATATCGAAGAAGTCCTGTTCTTCTTGTCTGTATTCTACATCTAAATATGCATATCGATTTTGGCCGAGCACTGCATCAGGCTGTTTGTCCACTGGCTTAGGCAACCGAGCACCCGGTTCGCTCAATTGCCTTTGCCTTTTTCCAAATCCTTCATATCATAAAAGAAGGCCTTCATGGCCTTGAAGTCCATCCCTTCTAGGGATCGGATTCTCGAATCCTCCTTAGGGCTTGCGCCCAAATTTGATTTGTCCGAATCCCCAGTTGAAGTAGCTTGGACATTGCGATACTTCGAGCACCTTCTGCTATGCCCTCCCCCAAGGAACTTGCACTCGGCGCATTCCTTCTTGGGTCTTGGGCATGCTTTAGCCAGGTGCGGGCCTTGGCAGTTGAAGCACTTGCCTTTTTGGACTGCATCAATGTCCATAGGTTTGCCTCGTCCACTGTATGTCTTTGCGCCTGATGAAGAGGTGGCTTGTCCTTGGTTTCGTGCGTTTTGCCAGACACGCCCCTGGTTGCTTCTGATGGCGAAGGCTTCTATGTCGTTTCCGTACGTCTTGATTACTTTGACGTACACCTCCACCATTGTTTCTCTTTTGCCATTTTGGAAGATCAGGTGAATGATCTCTTCACAGGTATTCCTCTCCAGGAAGTATATACTCATGGGGTCTCCAGCATCTGCCCTTTCGTATAGGGAGATCCATTTCGTGAGATAGTCTTTGGTCCTCTCACGTGGACCTTGTTTTAGCTCAGCGAGTTTCGCGAGTGCTTGGTCTATTTCTAGACCGGGGAGGAATCGGGCCTTGACTCCTTTTGCCAAGTCCATCACGTTGGGCCAGAGGTGTTTGTTTACCCCTAGGTACTTTTGCAACTGGTTTCGGGCCCAGCTGCCTGCTCCATTCTTGTCTCGACCTTCCTTGGTGCCGATACGAGTCTACACGGCGATGCATTTGTCCTTGTTGGAGGTAAAGGTCTCCTCGTTCATCTTGAGGTATACTCCAATCTTGACCCACCATTCGTTGAATTTTTCATATGAGCCGTCGTACATGCCTGGGTCAGGGCAGACTTCGACTTTCTTTGATATTTTGACCTCAGCGCAAGGCTGCGCTGCAGCCACTTCTGCATCCCTTGCCTTTGACTGGGCGCTCCTGATGTCTTGCTGGAGTTGCATTATTGTGGCCTGTAGGCCGGCGATAAGATTTGCCAATTCTTCGTTTGTTGCCATGGCGGGCGGCTTTAGTGATGGTGGTGGGGAGAGGGTTGGGTTTTCTGATGAGGTGTCTTGGTCGTAGGGATCGGTCAACCCTCTGAGGCCCCAGTTGTTGGACAGCATTGTTTAGTTGTTGTTCGAGTTCCAGGTCTTGTGGAACGGTGAACGCGCAGAGGGGAGATGTGGGGTTGCGTATGTAGGGAAGTGGAGCGGGTTCTGGGAGGTCTTCATATATGTTGTCATTGAGGAGGTAGGAGATGTCAAGCTCCTCTTCTTTTACTTCAGGGTAGACTAGCTCGGGGATGTCGTTAGGGTCCACTGAGGGAGTTCTGAAGAAGAGTAGAGCTTCGTCCTCGTACTCAAACTTCACGTATGCGTTGTAGTTCATAAAACAGCCCACTCAAAGATCAAAGATCTGAGTGTTGCTAAAACCGTTTGGTGTTACTCGGGCCAATAGCCTTCCCAACATAACTGTAGGTACTTTGTATATAAAAATGTAATATGCCTCACGTGAACACAGGAACGTATTCCCAAAAGAAGGAGAAGGAGGTTGGGGCGGTTTTTAAATGCATTCGACCCACTCGAGGGTACCCCTGGTGCGCCCTAGATAGCTAACACCCTTTAGACGCTCTAGTGCACCAGCATACATAAAAGATGAGAAGTGCCAAGTGGCGGTATGGAATGTAGCATAATCCCCTTAAGCTTGGGGTCCGGCTATATCCCTTTAACGCTAGGGGCCGCGTATAACGGTGTGCAGAGAGAGTAGTTTCGAGAGTGATAGTCAAGTTCTAATGTTGCCGACCCAAATCCTAACAAAGGACTCGATCTGCACAACGACTAGACTTGCTTATAGAGAGAAGAGGATGATGGGGAAACCCAACAAGAACTTGACTAGAGTTCTTGGGGCATTGACATTCGGTTTTATATACTACTACATGGTGTTTGTACATATTGACTACTGGTCTGTGCATCAGGTACAGTAGGGTCTAGGATATGATATCATAGATAAGGAATGACATCATAGGTCTAGGTCATTCTAGACTCTAACGGAAATTAAAGATAAGGTTGTTAGAGCGGCCGAGAAGTCTGAAGAAATGGGCCAGTCTAGAGTGATCACGTGATGAGTCATGTGACGTTCACATGGTCATGTGATGTGAAAAAGAATAAATGAAAATGAGTTCGTAACATTCTCTGCCTTCCTCTCCAGGTCTGTGGGACAACCTACTTTTCAACACCATTGGAACCTATGCATGGGAAACTGCCGATGAACCTGTGACCCACAATGAGGTCATCTTCTAGACTCTTCAACTGTGAACACTGTTACGGATAATGAGGGGGTACTACCTTTTCCCTTACCAACTCCACCCCTCACCCCAGGTCTCTGGGACAACCTCCTCTTCGACACCAGCAATCTTGTTTGGAACAGCGATCTCCCCACATCAGCACTGGATGACACTGCCTGTTAGGCAGTGCAGGGCAATGGCCACTGCCATCATGGCTGCACAAGGCAGTGGCGTGGATCTTTCCACTTTCTATTTCACATTTCTTTCAGACCATTCCACCTCGGCTATGCTCTCTTGCGCATAGCCTTGTATCTCCCGATCTCCCGATCCCATCTTGGCCTTATGTAATGTACCTATTTATGGTCTCAGGAAGCCTCCCCTAAATTACCTAAAACCCTATATATAGAGGCTTCTCTTCTCCATGTAAACTCTAACCTTGATCTACACAATATACTGTGTATTGGTCATCTGTTCCGCTCGCTTCGCTCTACCGCCTCACCCACTTAGAGTTGGAAATCATCTCTGCCGTTGCGCTTCTGATCTTCTTGATCATCAGCGCCCCTTTTTGCTGCTTGTCTGCAGAATGCCGACACCATCGGGGCAGTTTGCCACAAGAGCATCATTATTGACACTAGAGTGCTAGGATCCTTTGTGCCTAGGCTAGGTTCTGTTGATCCCTCTGGCATTAGAGTGCTAGGACCCTCCATCCTAGACTAGGTTTTGCCTGTATAGAGGAAGAGACATGTTTGACCACATCGCCTGTGGTTGGGAATGGAACACGGTCGTGTCACTTGTTACACACACCGAGTCGGCATACCAAAAGATCAAGGTTTTAAACTGCGAAGTACCATCGCATCTTCGCTATCCAGCATCAACTGAAAGGTTCAGATGACGACTACAGAGGTAGTCGCCCCAGGTCGGAACCATCCGCCACATCAATCTCTCAGCCCTTTTAGGGTCTGACTCAGAAGAAGAAGCTACCCCAACACGTGCTTCTACCCTATACTCCAAAATGTCTTCCTCAAGAAGAATCCCAGGGTCATCTCACTTTCCCAACCCAGCCACCCAACCATCTCCCCCACTGTCCAGATCACCAGGTTTTCCAGGTGCTCTCCGGTCGCACTCCACAACCCCATCGGTAGAACCTTCCCATCTGCCGCAATCGGAACCAATTGTCGTAGACCCACCATCCGATGAGGAAGAAATCTTTACCGGAGACACAACCCAGCCAGTGGACCTCAGCAGCGTCGCTAGAAGGACCCAACAGGATTTAGACTCAGACGACAAAGACATGCCCGAGATTAAAGCAGCACTCCCCGAGGAGTTTAGTGGAAACGTAGAGGATGCCAGGCAATGGCTTCTCGCTATGGAGGCATACTTCTCGCTCCATACACAGTATGACGAGAACGCCAAGCAGTATACACTCTTGAACAGGATGTCCAAAGGCCGAGGAAGGGCCTTTGCAGAGGCCTGGTACATGAAACTTGCGGATGCAACTGTGCCAAATGGAGACAAGACCTACACAAGGATAAAGGAGGCATTCATGACAACCTTCTCCCCCCACAACTCCAAGGACATGGCCAAGGCTGAGATATCAAACATGACCCAAGGAAAGTCGTCGTTCAACAATTTCCTCTCTCGCTTTGCCCTCCTTGCCGTACGAACAGGAGCAACAGAGATGTCAACTATTGCCGAGTGGTTCCTCCACACTGTAGATCCATGAATTCTTCAACAACTCATCAATTGTGGAATTTTGGATACCGCAACCTCGATCGAGCAGATCTATGACAAAGCATCTGCCATTGAAATAGGGTTCCAAAGAATGGGAGCAATCCAACGAGGGACCTCCATGCACTACGGAGGAGGAAGGAGTTCCAGGGATCCCAATGCCATGGACGTCGACTGACTCACCCTAGATCCCCCCACCCGTGCTCGCCTAATGCGAGAGAATAGGTGCTTTGTCTGCCAGAAGACAGGGTGCTCCACCAGAAACCATCCAGGGTATGCGCCTAACAACTGCAAGAAGAAACCCTCAACGGCTTACACCCAAACCGTCACCACCACCACCACCGAGAAACCACTTGGGGCAGTTCCACACATGCGCGATGGGGGCAGCCCATCAGAACCCTTGGACGGGTACATAGCCAGTCTTGTCAAGAACAAGGGGAAGGACACGGTCCTTCGGACGTTGCGTCAGAGCTTTGACACCAGGCTTGACGAACATGGAGACCCACTGGACATGAGTATGGAGTCAGACAAATAGGCTGCAAATGAATGGGATGAGGCTATCAATGAGTGCTCACTAGATCCCAACTTTCCCGCATCTCTTTCCACTGAATCACATTTTTAAATGGAGGAGGTAAACCAATGTTACCTTCCTCCTACACGATAGCCCCTGTATTTATTTCCGGATCAAAAAGCAATTCTATTTGTATCCCCCTGAAGATCTGGAAACTGGGGAAATTCATTGGCAAAAATGCACTTCTTGACAGTGGAGCCACCAGTTATTTCATCTCAAGGAAACCGGTGGCACGGTTACAACTACCGTTCCGTGAATTGGAACATCCAATCCGAGCATGGAACATAGATGGTACCCAGAATCAATCTGGGCAGATTCAGTTCAAGACAATGATTGTCTTGGACTATGGTGGACTAATGGAGCAGTGGGACCTCCTAGTTCTGGAATGCGGCAAGGATGATATCATCCTAGGACTCCCTTGGCTATGGGCCGTCAACCCAGAAATTGACTGGAAGAGTGGACGGGTAACAATAGCGCCGTCACACTATCGGTACACAACAGGAGACACCCCTGGTACCATCGAACAAAGATACCTGCTGAGGTATCTAGGCCACGATGAAACGGCCCACGTAGAGGACGAGATCCATCTGGTGACTCAGTCCTGGGAACCCATGCAATGGGCTGGGTTCATCAACACGCACGGAGGAATAGGGCCGGACTGTATGCTCAGGAGAGCTACTCTCTCAATGGCCATCGCTCAACAGGCGCACAAAGTGAAGGTTTCACTCCTGAAAGCCTTCGAGACTTACAAGGATGTCTTCGCGGAGAAGACGAATATGAAACTACCCCCCTCCCGACCATACGACCACACCATCGAGCTAAAGGACTCGTTTATCTAAAAATGAGCTAAAGCCTACCCTCTGAACCCTGTGGAACAAGAAGCCTGCAAAGAGTTCATCAAAGAACATCTAGAGACAGGGAAGATCTCTCCATTGAAATCTCCCCAAGCCGCCCCCTTCTTTTTTGTCCAAAAGAAGGATGGGAAACTCCGACCCTGCCAGGATTACCGGTATCTAGACAGCCACACCATCAAGAATGCGTACCCTCTTCCCTTAATTTCCGACCTTGTGGATAAATTAAAGGGATCGTCGATCTTCACCAAATTTGACGTACGATGGGGCTACAACAACGTTTTGATTGAACCGGAAGATCGCTGGAAGGCCGCCTTCCTTACCCCGCTCAGCTTATTTGAGCCAAATGTGATGTTCTTTGGGATGTGTAACTCCCTGGCAACGTTCCAGGCCTTCATGGATGACCTTTTTGGCGATTATATCGCAGAAGGATGGCTGGTGATCTATATGGATGACCTGTTGATCCACTCAACAGATCAGGGGACTTATGATGAAAGGACACGGAAAGTCCTAGAACACTTCCGACAACATGAGATGTACCTCAAGCTGGAGAAATGCACTTTCTCAGCAGAAGAGGTTGAATACCTGGGAATGATCGTAGGGAAGAATGGGGTCCGCATGGACCCAACCAAACTCAAAGCCATCAAGGAATGGAAACCACCCGTGAACGTGAAGGATGTTCGCTCCTTCATAGGCTTCTGCAACTTCTACTGGAAATTCATCCCCTCCTTCTCCAACATCGCAAGTCCTCTACTGGACCTTATCAAGAGCACCACCACCTGGTGCTGGGGCAAAACCCAGGAGAACACCTTCCGGAAGCTGCAATATGCCTTCACCAGGGAACCCGTGTTAGCCTTCCCCGATACGACAAGACCCCTCACTCTCATGACCGACACTTCGCTGACTGCTTCAGGAGCAGTCTTAATGCAAACCAATTCCAACGGGGACTTACGCCCGTGTGGTTATCTTTCTTAGACGTTCTCTCCGGCGGAGAGGAACTACAACATATATGACAGGGAACTTCTGGCTGTCATACGTGAGTTGGAGGAGTGGAGACAATACTTGCTTGGGTCTCCACATCCCATGGTCGTCTTAACGGACCACAAAAACCTCACTTACTTCAAGGAACCTCGAAAGCTGTCATGACGACAGGCCAGGTGGCTCCTGTTCTTACAGGACTTCGATATGGAATATCAGGCACTCCCAGGCACGAAAATGGCACCGGCCGACACACTCTCGCGTCGTGATGAAATTGACACCTCCTAGGACAATGAAGACGTTCAAATCCTCCCCTCCAATGTGTTCGATCATCAGGTCAGGGCAATTGATTTAGCCCTCTCGCAGAAGATCAGCAATTCCACGAGATCAGACCCCCTAGTGATCTCTGCACTCCATGCAATGGAAAAGGAAGAACCTCTCTTCGCCAGATCCTCCCCCGCCGACTGGAACTTTTTGGAAGATCACCTTTATTATAAAGGTCAGTTATATATCCCAGGACCTGCATGGAAAGACCTTGTCACCTCCACCCATGAATCCCTCGAAGAAGGGCATGGTGGCCACCTTCGCACGGTGGCACTGCTCCCAAAAGATTATTGGTGGCCCAGTCTCTCTACGTTCGTCCGGAAATTCATCCAGGGCTGTGCTACGTGCCAGTCTAATAAAGTTCAAACCCACCTCACAGTTCCCCCGGTCACACCATTAGCCTTTGAAGGACACTGCCCATTCCAGAATCTATTGGTGGATTTAATCACCGACCTTCCCCTGGTTGGGGATTTTGACTCAGTTATGGTCGTGGTCGACCATGGCCTTAGTAAGGGGGTAATTCTCACCCCTTGCTCGAAAACGGTGGACACGGCTGGTATAGCCCGTCTTTTCTTTGAAAAAATATTCCTGTGATACGGACTACACGACAAACTCGTGTCCAATCGAGGACCACAGTTTGCTTCAGCGTTTGCAAGAGAACTAGCCCGACTGCTACAATATGACATAGCATTGTCAACGGCCTATCACCCACAAACGGATGGAGAAACAGAACGATACAACCAGGAATTGGAGATCTATCTACGGATCTTCTGTAAAGGATAATCCCACAAGTGGCTGGAATTGCTGCCTATGGCAGAATTTGTGCATAACTCTGCCGCTCACTCGGTTACCGGCAAATCTCCCTTCTCATTGATCCTTGGATATGAACCCCGGTCTTATCCGCCCCTCAGACATACCTTTCTCCCAGCCCTAGAACAAAGACTCTCTAGCATGGAAGACACTCAAAAAGAAGCACAGGCTGCCCACATACTGGCCCAACAATGAATGAAGGAGAAAACGCTCTCTCGCTTCAAACCATGGACAACCGCAGACAAGGTCTGGCTTGAAACCAGAAACCAGAAACTCCAGGTACCCTCATGAAAGCTCTCCCAGAAGTGCACCGGTCCCTTCGAGATCACGAAGGTAGTATCGGCCATAGCATTCCAATTGAAGCTACCCGCCCAATGGAGAATCCACAACGTGTTCCACATATCCCTACTTTCCCCATACCAGGAAATGCCAGAACACGGACCCAACTTCACCCGACCCCCTCCGGAACAAATCGGAGTGGAAGAGGAATACGAAATCAAATCCATCATCAATCATCAGGGTTTGAAAGGTCGAAGGCAATACCTCGTACACTGGAAAGGATACACCGCTGCAGAGCAGACTTGGGAACCTGAGTCCAATCTGGGAAATGCCAAGACAACACTAAAGGAGTATAAAAGCCAGCATAAACTCTGAATGGAGTTCCAATGCCAAAAGAAGATCTCAGCTCACTTCTTATCACCATCTCCTGTGTTTCCACCGCTTTTACCCAAGCCAGACTCCAAGTACGTTACCCCGACCTCAATATTCCTAAACACACCCGGGAGCACCAGTGCTTCTGCCATATAAATGGCTGCCCATACCATTACTCCTAGTAGATGTCCCGCAACAATGTACCCCTTCCCCTCTCAGAGAGCCTCCAACGCCTCCCTCCCTACGCCTGGCGCATTTACTATGCCGGACTCTTGGAGGACAGAGACTCCCTCGCTGCCCTTAGATCCATTCCATTCTTCCTCTGTAACCTCAGCATCACCCAGCTCGTTGAGCTATTCGGGTTGTATGGTTTCCTTCGAACCATTCTCACCCGGCCCCCCTGGAGTGAGACAGGTGCCCATCACCTCGGAGAGATGCACCCCACGACGATCCTTCTGCAGATACGTCAAACCATCCTGGACTACCTCCATGACGAGGGGTTCAATTTCTCTGTTTCACTCCTCCCCTTCCATCACCTTGAATGACACCTCACTTCCGTCCTCTTCTCACTCACCCAAGCGGAGCGTACATTTTTCTTTGCCCCTCGTAACGCCGCCACCCCCGCCCGTCCATCCAGAGGACAACCCTCTGTCACCGAACCTTCTAGAGAAGGTCTCTGCGGAAGTCTTGGCCTTGACGGAGTTGATCAACTCCCTACAACACCAACTAGACGACTGAATGGAGTCACCGTCGACAGAGACACCCCCACCACAGACGCTGACTCCACCACCACCCTCTGCAACAGCAGACCTCCCACCCCCGTACCAACCCAACCCATCCTTACTCCAGTCGAACGACCCCTTTCGGATCCAACCAGATGCCTACACCAACGAGGTGCCATGGTTTTCTCAGCCGGCCTCCCATCCCGTCCTGCTTCCCTTACTGACCCTATTCCCCTCTCATTGGGAGACTCTACAATGTGGAGCCCTCCAGCTCCCCCCGTTCCCATCCTTCAGTCCTGGAACCCCTTTGTCCGCCCAAACAGCATACCCCTAGTGGATGATCATCCCAATGCCATGGACATACCCGCCGTCACTACCCCCACCTCTCGCGATCCCACCCCCGGAAGAGTCTGCTACGAGTGCCATCAACCTGGGCACTTACACACTGAATGTCCCCGCTACCATTGTCCCTTCTGCAATGTGGTTGCCCCCGGACATCCACAATATTGTTGCCCTCAATGACATTGCAGCACTTGCCAACAACTTGGACACTCTTGGCAGGTCTGCCTCTGAAACAACCTACCAGATGATTCCTGGAACCTCTCTGACTACCTTGTCAACGACGGAGATAGAAGCTCTTGAGGTGGAACTTCAAGACTATGAGGAGGGTAATGTTATGGATTTTGAGGGGGTACTACCTTTTTCCTTACCAACTCCACCCCTCACCCCGGGTCTCTGGGACAACCTCCTCTTCGACACTGGCAATCCCCTTTGGAACGGCAATCTCCCCACATCAGCACTGGACGACACTGCCTTTTAGGCAGTGCAGGGCAATGGCCACTGCCATCATGGCTGCACAAGGCAGTGGCTCAGATCTTTCCACTTTCTATTTCACATTTCTTTCAGACCATTCCGCCTCGGCTATGCTCTCTTGTGCATAGCCTCATATCTCCTGATCCCCCGATCCCATCTCAGCCTTATGTAATGTACCTATTTATGGTCTCAGGAAGCCTCCCCTAAATTACCTAAAACCCTATATATAGAGGCTTCTCTTCTCCATGTAAACTCTAACCTTGATCTACACAATATACTGTGTATTGGTCATCTGTTCCGCTCGCTTCGCTCTACCGCCTCACCCGCTTAGAGTTGGAAATCATCTCCGCCGTTGCGCTTCTGATCTTCTTGATCATCAGCGCCCCTTTTTGCTGCTTGTCTGCAGAATGCCGACACCATCGGGGCAGTTTGCCACAAGAACATCATTATTGACACTAGAGTGCTAGGACCCTTTGTGCCTAGGCTAGGTTCTGTTGATCCCTCTGGCATTAGAGTGCTAGGACCCTCCATCCTAGACTAGGTTTTGCCCGTATAGAGGAAGAGACGTGTTTGACCACATCGCCTGTGGTTGGGAATGGAACACGGTCGTATCACTTGTTACACACACCGAGTCGGCATAACAAACACTGCCATCATGGCTGCACAAGGCAGTGTACAGACACCCTTTTTCTTTTTGTTCTATTTCCATTTGATCCAGACATTGCCTCCTTGACTATGTTATCTTGCACACAGCCTTGTTATCCAATATCTCACACTGTCTCATGACTGAGATTGTCTCCTGATCTATTACTATACTATATTTATAGTTACAAAACCAGCCCTGAAGTAGTTCATATTGTATTTAAACCCCGCTTCAGCGCTCATGTAACTCTAACCTTGATCGATAGTGGCTCAACAAACTGTTTGCATATTTGGTCATTTTCCACTAAATGCAATAACCCCCAATAGCCCCTAATCCTTGCCCTAAACTGTGAGTGTAGGAAATGAAGTACATACTCTTGGCCTTCTATCCATCCAAGATTCAAGAGATTTGAATAAGATTTGATGAATTGGCAGCCATTTCAAAACAATAAGTCATTTGGACAGTTTTTTGACTTTAAATTGATCTAGGTATCTAGTACTTGGTATGAGCTCCTTTGGCCTTGATAACTGCTTCAATCCTCCTAGGCATACTTTTTATCCATTTTTGACACTGTTCTTCATCAATCTCTCCCCACTGCTCTACTACTCTCTCCTACAATTGATGAACTCCTGTAGGAGCATTCTTACTGTAGCTCTCTTGTTGGTAGAGGTAAGCTTGGAAGGATGACCACCATGATGCCTAGTCTTCTCTGGCTGGAGTTCCTGAGGAACCTGGCATACTGTAGACTTTCCTAGGCCAGTTTGGATAGAAATTTTCCTAGAGGAAAGCCCATGGGAGGAGGGAGTGATGATATTGTTTCTTTAAGAGATGGAAATGAGTTTCATGGTGATGGTGGGGAAATAAATATGGAATGGTGGGATTTATATATGTTGTCTGATACTTAGTTACATAATGGTGACATAATAGATGCATTAGCAAAGCTATGTAATCATATTACAGCATGCTAGGATCCAATATATGTAATTAAAATTTAAAGTCAAAAAACTATTTGAATAAGTTATTGTTTTGAAATGGCTGCCAATTCATCAAATCTTATTCAAATCTCTTGAATCTTGGATGGATAGAAGGCCAAGAGTATGTACTTCATTTCCTACACTCACAGTTTAGGGCAAGGATTAGGGGCTATTGGGGGTTATTGCATTTAGTGGAAAATGACCAAACATGCAGATAGTTTTTTGAGCCACTGTACCTTCCATCATATAGATCTTCTCGTTCCCACTCACTTCAATCCCTGTTCTGATCTGGAAGTCATCTCTGCTCTACTTGGTGTGATTATCATTGTGATTAGCACCCTCGTCTGTTTGTTGGCATTAGTCCTCAGTTCCCGTCTTCGACTGTATTCTGAAACAACCAAAACTTATCAGTAAGGTTGATCAAACAATAGGCAAGTAGGGATTGATCAAGTAGCTCCTAGCCCTCACTAGCAATGAGTGGGAAAGACCAAGAGGACAAGACTGGTGTTCCCTGGCAGCTCTTGGACCTTTATATACTGTCTATGTTGCAAGTGGGAATTACTAACAGCACACGGCTCAGATCTTACGTCTCACAGGCTACACGTGTCCTGGCTCTGAGATAGAGGGTATGGGGGTCATGTCCAAACAGCACCAGTCTACAATGACCAAAGGTCAAGGCAATGACTATAGGTGATGAACAAATGGATTAGACTGGGGATCCAGTTGTCAAAGTGTCTACTTTATATATGTTACAAGAGTGCGCACGGACCAAGCTGTGTATGAGAGAGATTACTATGTATAGGTAAAGTAAAGAAGCATGTGTGGAAGTGAGATAGCGGAGATGAACGTGAAAATAGATAAGGTGTGAATAAAGACGGAGATTAAAAGGGTGAGGCATGTCACGTGACTAAGTCTAGACCTGGGTCATGTGATGGTTTCTCACAGTCACGTGCACTGGTCACATGACTGGAAAGGTGAAGGTTGAATGCAATGAAAAGTTTGAAAATATTCATTATTATAACACTACCCCCTTTTTATGACTCGAATTCCAGGCGAGTCGTGATTGGAGCGGTTTCGGTGAAGGTTTCATAAGGATAAAATAAGGAGTTAAAGGATGCTGTAGAAAGGCCACAAAGTTTTCGAGGAGCGGATGGATTTTTCTTGTGGAATTCAGTGACTGTGAGTGGTGCGGTGTTAATTATGTCGGCCGATTCCCATGTGCGATCTGTCTCATCGTATCCTCTCCAATGGACTAAATACTCCAGCTTGTGGCCTTTCATTCTAGATGCAGCGACGTACTCAACCTCGTACTGTTCTTTCCCTTCTTGATCAACTTCAATCACTTCGGGACGGACTATGGGTTGTCCTGGTAGCATTTCCTGATATGGTTTTATGTGCGAAATGTTGACCGTAGGATGGATGCGTACAGTTTTGGGGAGTTTTAGTATAACAGCATTTGGAAGAATGTGGGTGATGACATAGGGTCCAATCCATTTTTGGGTGAGTTTTTTTAGCCGTGTATGGGAGGTTGAGTTTGTCTGTGGAAAGCCAGACCTGCTGGCTGATAGAATATGTTGGAGCGTCTGATCTTTTGTTTTCTGAGGCGGTGATCATTTGCTCTCTGGTATATTCCAGCGCTGCCTCTATTTCCTTATGAGAACAGCCGATTTCTCCTACAAAGCCTGCCAGTTTCCCTTCAAAACCCATGCGTGGAGCGTAGTTTCTAGTGACGTTGAAAGGGATGGTACCGGTGGCTGAGGTTACGGTATTGTTGTGGGAGAATTGGGCCATTTTCAGCCAATCTGCCCAGTCGCTCTGCTTCTTTCCTACATATGTGCGGAGGTACTGTTTGAGGTCTCTGTTGATTCTTTCTATTTGGCCATCCGTCTGGGGGTGGTAGGCCGTGGAGATCTTTTGAGATATACCAAGTATTGCACATAGTTCTTTAGTGAATGCGGAGATGAACTGAGGTCCTCTATCCAAAATGAGTGTGGAGGGTAGGCCATGAATAGACCATACATGATCTCTAAATAATCTAGCGAGGTCCGAAGAAGAACAAGTGTCCGTGGTAGGAATAAATACCACTTCTTTAGAAAATCGGTCTATGACTACACAGATAGCAGTGAAAGAACGTGATTTGGGTAAACCCGTGATGAAATCTACGGAGAGATCTTTCCAGGGATGCTTTGCAGCAGGAAGAGGCATGAGCTTTCCTGCCAGTGCTTTTTGCTTACCCTTCGTGAGGGCGCACACTTGGCAGCTATCTACATATTTTTTGACGTCTGTTGTGACACCAGGCCACGAAAAGTATCATGTAAGAGTATGTATGGTTTTAGAATGTCCATCGTGACCCGCGGTTGGGGAGTCATGGCATAGCGTTAGGAGACATGTACATAAGAGTTCGGGAATGAAAACTTTGTTTTTCTCATTTTTGAAAATATTCATATTATAATCAAAGGTAAAGTCATTGATTGCGTCGACTCCTAGGGAGATCGATTCGCTTTCAAGGTCCGATAGGAAGTCCGAAGACAGGGAAACGGAATTAATGAAGAGAGAGGGAGGAAGTATGGTAATGTTTGTATTATGGTCCGGTACTGCGTCACCATGATCTGGTCAACAGGAAAGAGCGTCAGCCCGGCCATTGGAAGAACCAGGTTTATAAACAAAAATGTAATTAAATTCCTGGAGAAGCGCATGCCAGTGTGCTTAACGACTGCTGAGGGTTTGCGGCTTCTTCCAGTACTCCAGATTCTTGTGGTCGGTCCAGATTTCGAATCTTTCGCGACCTATTAGATAGTGACGCCATTCTTCCAGTGCCCGAATAACTGCTAGCAGTTCCTTGTCATAAATAGGGTAGTTGTGCTCAGTGCTATCAAAGGAATGGGAGATGAAGGCGATAGGCCTCCAATTACTGTCTTTACATAATGTAGAGAGCACTGCTCCCATGGCGATGTCTGAAGCATCGGTCTCCACTCGCACTTCTTGATCACGATTAAGATACACAAGAAGCGGAGCTGACGTGAATTTTTCTTTTAATATTGTAAATGCCTTTTGCTGATCGGGACCCCACGTGAACGGAACATCTTTCTTGGTAAGGTCGTTCAGGGGGCGTGCGATCTCAGTGAAACCTGCAATAAAACATCTATAATAGTTACATAGTCCGAGGAAGCCTTGCAGCTGTTTGAGTCAAGTCAGCATGGGCCAATCCATGACACCGGCGACCTTTCCTTTCTGCATTGTTACCCCCTTTTTAGATACTACCATGCCGAGAAAGTCTACTTTGTCTGTGGAGAAGTGGCACTTTGAGGGTTTTACGTAAAGGTCATTCTCCTGTAGGCGAAGAAGGACCTCTTTTACTACCTCTTCGTATTTCTCCTTGGACTTTTTTGACGTAAATATCATACAATTGTCGATGTAAATAATGACTACTGCATACATGTCGTTAAATATATCGTTCATCATCTGTTGGAATGTAGGAGGTGAGTTGGTCATTCCAAAATACATTACGGTGGGCTCGTATGCCCTGATAGGTGTGACAAAGGCACCCTTCCACTCGTCTCCTTCCTTTATCCGCACATTGTTATACCCCCAATGTAAGTCAAGGGCAGTGAACATATCAGCATCTTTCAGCTGATCGATTAATTGTGAGATTAGGAGTAGAGGGTAGGAGTTTTTGATGGTGCCCTCGTTTAAATATCTATAGTTCATAACCATACGTTTTTTACCATCTTTTTTGGGTATGAAGAAGACCGGTGCTGTTTGAGAAGATTTTGACGGTTTGATGTAGCCCTTCTTGAGTTCCTTGTCTATGAAGGCGCGTACTTCTTCCATCTCGATATCTGATAGGGGGATAACTCAACCCTTCTTCGGCATGAAGTCTGGTTTGAGCTCGATGGCGTGATCCCAGTGCTTCCTTGTTGGCATTCTTGTCGACTCTTGTTCCGAGAAGACATCTAGAAAATCGTGGTAAGCTTCTGGTACCTGCTCTTTGAGTCCTTCTTCTATAGTACGTATATAAGTAAAGTCATAGTTCGTAGGTCCGAGTCCCATAATTTTACAGTACTGCGTACAATGTGGGAAATGAATGGTTTGTTTTTCCCAGTTGATCTCGGGGTTGTGGTGGTAAAGCCAGTCATACCTGATGATCATGCGGTGGGTTCCTAATTTAGAAATATATGCGTCCAGAGTTTCATAATGTCTTTCAACCTCTACAACCAAGGTTACCGCATGTTGGATTTGGCCTATAGCACTATTTGATCCATCAGCGTTATGTACCTTGATCGGTTGGTCTAAGGTAAAGAAAGGGATTCCATGATGGGTAACATAGTCTTTATCAATAAAAGTGTGGAAGGCCCCCGAGTCCAAGAGAGATTTGAACTGGTGGTATACCCATTGGCTGTTCTGCTGGCAATGTATGACAGTCTCAAGTGAGAACTCTCCACCGAATGACAGTGTCGTTGCCCGATGCATAGTGACCTTTGAATCGAGGCGTTTATAGATACGTGATATTTTTTATTGTTTTATGAGAGAATTAAGCACACTTTTATTATACTCCGGTGCCACGCTCAATTGAGATGCTCTTATGGAGTTAGGATGGATATTACATAGTACAGAAGAAAATGTGGAAATGGGGAAATCATTGTCTGTATAATCTACTAAAGGTCCTTGCAAGTGAACACCCTCATCGTTCACCTGCTGTTGCCTTTTAACGCCTTGGCCGCTCGGTGTTTGGCCTCGGTTTCAAACTTGTCCTTGTAAAAGGCTTCGGCCTCCTCCAAGATGAAGGCGCGATGTTCTGCTTGTGATACCGGTGCAGTAACCGGGGGAATGGGATGTGGATGACCCACGAAATGTTGCACTGTCTGGGCGCCTTGATAAAAACCGGCATACTCATTTTCTGCCGTTTGCACATAAGTGCCTTGATTGTAGTCCCAGACATATTGGGCACGTTGTTGCGGGGGGCAGGGAGGACGTCGATACAGATTCTTTGGACAGTCCGGTTTAATGTGGCCTGGTAGACCACACAGGAAACATGTCCTTGTGTCTGGTTGGGGAGCTGGTGCAGCCTGCTGCACACCTATCTCCATTGGTGCTCCACGACCTGGTTGCGTCCCGTACAGTGTGAATTGTGGATGTCTTTGCTGTGGGGGGGGGGGGAGATGCGTTGGCGGATGAGGAGAGTATTGAGGACACGGGGGTTGTCGGGGTTGGAAACGAGTGTTGATTGGAGGTCCCCTTTCGACCTGCATCTGCTCGAAGGACTGCCTGATCCTCTGGTACTCTTTTACCATGTCCTCGTAGTCCAACATGAGGGTCCTTGGGTTGAGCTGGGCTTGCTTATAGATCTTGTAGTCTACGGCCTTCTTTATGAGGGTCAACACGTGGTAGTCCTCAATATTCGCCTCTCGCTTCAACACCTCGAACTTTTGTATGAACAGGTCAATAGGATGCCCGTTCTGCCTTAGGGCCTCGAGTTTCCTTAGCGACTCGTGGGCCAATACATCGATCCTGAAATAGGACCAGATTTCATTTTAAAGGGTGACCCATGAGGGCCAAGCCGACTCCCCTTTTTGCCTGGTGATGATACCCTAAGCATTTTTGACGTCGTCATACTCAGTGTCATAGTATTTTTTGAGGGTTATCTGGACAAACCCCTCGGCCTTCTTTTCCAACCTGGACAGGATAGCTACACAGTGCAGCTTGTCCGATTTCCACGTCTGGGCGTCCACCCACAGACGGATCCTTACCCACCAAAGACGAAAGGTGGCGCAATCGCCAACCCACTTTTCTGGGTTGGCAATCTTCTTGGTGACATTGGCCTTGTCTTTATCCACATTCAGCATGGCCAACCGCTGGACGAGGTCGTCGAGATCCACTTGTCCCAACATATTTCACTACTTTTTTGAGGGCGGATCGGGGGCGGAGGTACGATTGGAAATGTAATAGCTGCCCAAAAGCGAAAGCAGCGTTTGAGTCAATTGGCCGTTCACGGACAGCATGGCAGGCGACCTTGTGGGGTGGAATATTTGGGATTAGGGCGGAGGGAGGTTTTTGGATGGAGGTAGGGACGAAAATGCTCGATGCCGTAGATGGTGAATGCAGATCCAAAATATGTAAATCTTTTCTTTTCCAGGTTAGCCCAATAAACCTTTTTTCTTCTTTGAGCTGGAATCTTGATAATATCTTCTTTCAGTTCCTTACTGTGGGGTATCTTCCAACCGCACTCTGGGGAACCTACGTCGGTGTCGAATATATGTGTCCTGGCCACCGCAGTGACCTGGGACAAAACTTCTCAAAAACTTTTCCTTAAAAACTGGCTGGCAAGCACGTCGGGAAGAATTGTGATGATCCCGACTATCGCTCTGATGTGATGTTCCGGGTAATCACAAGAACCTGGGTACACCAGCGTAGTACCACACGAACAGTTAGACCTCAACTGATAACGGGGGCTAGTGCACTATGCCCAAAAGCAACTTTATCCTTATTTGTACGGTGGACAACCGTATGTACAGCATTTGGCGAGTGCTTTACTCGTCACCGTCAAGTGGTGATAACTTATGAAATGTTCCCTTAGCTCTGGGATCCGAGCGGTGTATATGACAGTCTAATCCAAGTGTTGCAAGTGGGAATCACTAACAGCACACGGCTCAGATCTTACGTCTCGCAGGCTACACATGTCCTGGCTCTGAGATAGAGGGTATGGGGGTCGCGTCCAAACAGCACCAGTCTACAATGACCAAAGGTCAAGGCAATGACTATAGGTGATGAACAAATGGATTAGACTGGGGATCCAGTTGTCAAAGTGTCTACTTTATATATGTTACAAGAGTGCACATGGACCAAGCTGTGCGTGAGAGAGATTACTATGTATAGGTAAAGTAAAGAAGCATGTGTGGGAGTGGGATAGTGGAGATGAACATGAGAATAGATAAGGTGTGAATAAAGACGGAGATTAAAAGGGTGAGGCATGTCACGTGACTAAGTCTAGACCTGGGTCATGTGATGGTTTCTCACAGTCACGTGCACTGGTCACATGACTGGAAAGGTGAAGGTTGAATGCAATGAAAAGTTTGAAAATATTCATTATTATAACAGTCTAGGGGTTTACACTTGTGTACAGTAGATCTATTGATATGCTATGCTACATGCACGATCAGTGAGGAACAACAGGTGTATCAGTACAGCCATGGAATGGAAGGGAAGCTGGACATGAGGGATACATGTGTAGGTCGAGTCATAGATAGGGGCATGGGGCAAGCATGTGTAGATCTATGAGAACATGTGGAAACCTGTACATATATGAGGCGATCTAGACTGTAAATGAGTCAAGGGGAATGACATGAGGATGCCATGAGGTCTGTGAGTCTAGATCTATGCAAGGACTTGAGCATTTGGTGAGTTCGGGTTATAGGGGTAATAGATAGGGGCTAAATGCGAAAGTCATTGTAATAAATCAGGAAAAATGATAGAAATAAAGGGAAAAATAATGTGGTCTATAACAGGTCTTGTCTTTGTGTTTATTGGCATTCCTTTCAATGTTCTACAATGAGAGCAGCCAATGACAGAAGGATGACCCTCAGATACCAGATGCTGAATTGACTCACTCAAAGTCTCCATAGATAGTTTGTGGAGGTGGTCCACCAGTTTGTCCTTATATAGAGATGCCCAGTCAATACAAGGAGGATGGTTGTGCATAGTGTCATCACTGAATAAATATACAGGGTCTGACAAGTTGTGAAGTGCTATAGCTACATCACTGCCATACTAAGTCTCAAAATGCATGGAGAGTACAGGTAGCACATTATATGCACAACCAAT